>CM055268.1:48185225-48281917 GCA_029237695.1 Conchocele bisecta
TATTAAATTAAAGGAAAATTTAACAATGAGCCTTCTTTTTATTTTGTGAAATTTGGTGAAATATTTATTTTATTGCCAAAACAAAATTTCTCCATGTTAAATCCCCATAGACATCTTCACGGAGTGAAGTGAGTGAGTGAGTGAATAGGGTTTAACGTCCGCTTTTCTGACATAGAGGTACAAGCCTCAGGGAGTCTACACGCAGACGGGTCAACGGGGTCGAGTCCCGTATCCACCTGTCCAAGGGGGGTAAATCCCAACTTCAGAACTCAATATTTACAATCAAAATATATATTCAGTCCTGAAATTAGAACAACCTGATCTGGTGCCAGGCCCTCGCCACACCAGCATCATTTATCCCATCCCCTAAAAGTAATAGGATTAGCGCTAATCTTACTTTTATATATGGGGCATAGCCCGACTCAACTCTCACATACAAGAAAGCCAAAAATGCACATGAGGGCCAAATCCGGTATAGTGGGTTCCGGAAAGTATGAACCCAATCGTTAAGCCAGTTTAGTCGCCTTTTACGACAAGCAATGGCTACTGCAGCACTATTCTCAGGATCAGTTGATCCCGCCCCGGTGCCTGCACGGGGCTCACGGAGTGAAGATGTCTATGGGGATTTAACATGGGGAAATTTTTTTTAGAATTTCAGAAATACTGGACCGATTTTTAAAATTTAACTTGTTTTCTTAGTTAGATCATTTCCAAGCTATCTAGCCAGGTTTCGGAGTCAATATCCAAATTTTTTCGATGTTAAATCCCCATAGACATCTTCACGGAGTGAAGATGTCTATGAGGATTTAACGTGGGGAAATTTTTTAGAATTTCAGAAATACTGGACCGATTTTTAAAATTTAACTTTTGTTTTCTTAGTTAGATCATTTTCCAAACTATCTAGCCAGGTTTCAGAGTCAATATCCAAATTCTTTCGTTTTTTGACTCCTCCCACACTCCCTTACCTCTTTTTCCCCCATGTTAAATTCCCATAGAGAAATAAATTTTTCGTAATAAAATCAATATTTGACCAAATTTCGCGATAATAAAAAGAAGGCTCATTCTTAATTTTTCCTTTAATTTAATATTATCAAAAGAAATCTTGTTTTTGAATTGTTTATATAGCCGTAAAATTTGGGCAGCTTTCGTGAAACAGACAGTAGAGATGTCATATGTACACACATGTTTTCACACAGACATGGTAAAACACAATCTTGCCACAAGGACAACAAGACAGAGCTCTAGATAAGGTGCGTATTGGCATATTTTGCACACTTATTTTAGCAGAATACACATTGATTATCAAACGTGGGAGTACAAAATGCTCACAGAAATGTGAAAATATGCATTGATTTTCAAATTGAGTAGTGAAAATACTATAATAAAGTTCAAAATTTAGTTATTTGTGTTTGCTTAAAAATTGCAGCTCAAGAAAGTGAATTTTTAAATATGTTTTATTTTTTATCATTTGTTCCCCATTTAATAAGAAAGAAAATCAATCAATAAGACATTTGTAAAATATGCATCAAATTTGAAATATGGGGGTATAATACTCAGGGATTCCGCTGAGGAAAATAAAAAAATTGCCACTTCAAAAAATTGGCGATAAAAAATTACAATTTTCGAAAAAAAAAAAAAAATTGTAATTTTTGATCGCCAATTGTTTATTTTTATCGCCAATTGCGAAAGTGGCGATCGCCAGCGGAATCCCTGAATACTCTTATCTGGAGCTCTGACAAGACCTGTCAGTACACAAATACTGGTAGATTCTTAACCGCACCCACACACATACATGGACAGACAGGGCAAACCCTATATGCCACCCAGCTGTACAGAGATCAGCGGCCCGTTTCACTAAACTTCGTAAGACTAAAATGTTCGTAAGTGCAAATTTAGAATTGTCTGTAAATTTCAATTGATGTATTTATATTTATTGAGCATAGGCTGCATATGCAGCCTATGCTCAATAAATGTAAATCCAAAAATTATTTACAAGAAAACGTTGTTAATGTGAAATTTACAGACTATTATAATTTTGCACTTACGAACATTTTAGTCGTAGGAAGTTTAGTAGTGAAACGACCCAGGTGCCGATTTCACCAACATCGCAAAGTATACTTTGAGGGAGTAATCATTTATTTTTCCCGAAATGCATTATTTCATATAGAACTAAAACTGCATAACACAGGTTGAAGTAACGGACCGAGTTCTATAAATACATTAAATATGCCTAAAAGCATCAATAAATGAAAAAAAATGAGCTAAACAAATTTGTTTACTCCCTCTATATAAACGTATACCAAGTCTATATGGAGGGAGTAAAAATATTTGTTTAGCTTATTTTTTTTCATTTATTGATGCTTTTAGGCATATTTAATGTATTTATAGACCTCGGTCCGTTACTTCAACATGTGCTGCATAATTTCATGATTAAAAGTATGCAGAATTATTATACTGAATTTATTACATTATCACAGCCAAAATGGCTGTGATAATGTAATAAATTCAGTGTAATAAAAATTAATAAATTTATCCTAAAATTGAAAATTTCTCCCTCAAAGTATAATTTGCTAGAAAAGTATACTTTGCAATGTTGGTGAAATAGGCTACAGGGGCATAAAGAATAGCCTGATACGTGTTTGGAATTAACAGGATCTGGCATGAAACGGGTAAAGCATGTACAATACTTACTGCTCTTTTTCTTTGTTCGTTTACGAGTGATAAAGTCCCTCCATCTTGACGCAGTTTTCTTGGCACCAATTATCGCCTCAAGGGCTTTGGATTGTACATTATTGTTTTTCTTCTGGCTTTCTCGGATATTGTTCAGGAATGGGCTATGAGGAAATTGACATACCGTAATTACCCTAAATATTCGGACACCAATATGTGAGCAAACAGTGTAGACCCAGACCAGCCTGCTCCTGAAGGAGCAGTCTGATCAGGGTCTGCACTATTTGCCATTTTCACAGAATGCTTCGGAGGCCTCATTGGACAACATAATCAACTTGATAAATGTTTATGACACTTATAACAATTGGTTTTGGTGTCCGAATATTTAGGGTAATTACGGTAATTACTTTGTAGGTTATTATGCTTCAAAGGTATATATACATGTCTGTCACTAGAGAGATGGCGCTTATGTCATTTGCAGCCCGTGTAAACCCAGATCAGCCTGCGCATCTGATCAGGGTCTGCACTGTCCGCCATTCAATCATTGAAACACTATTCATGCTTTTCGGAAACAAGATGGGTATTTATCAAGTAGCAGGGGCCTGTTTCACTAAACTTTGTACGACTTAAAATGTTTGTACGTGCAAATTTATGAGCGTCTTATGAACATTTTAGTTGTACGAAGTTTAGTGAAACGGCCCCCTGGAGTGTATTGTCAGGCCAGCAGTGGGCAGTAGTCATACACATCCCCTGTATCTAGTTACAGCCAGATATATACATGTATATATACAGTATATTCTGTGCAGGGTGACCATAAACGTGTGATCACAGATCTGACTAACAGAGCTCCAGATAAGCGTTTTGTCTAAAGCGTACTCATAATACCCCCTGATTTCAAAAGCATTGCGTATTTTACTTTTACAAATGGATTATTGATTTTTTCATTAATACTAAATAGGAAACAAATGATAAAAAAAAAATATAACAAATTGAAACATTCACTTAATTGAGCTGCAAAAAGCAAACTTTTGCTTTTTGTAGCTCACCTAAGTGAATTTTCAACTTTATGATAGTATTTTCACTACTCAATTTGAAAATTAATGCGTATTTTCACATTGCTGTGCGTATTTTGTACTCCCACTTTTGATAATCAATGCATATTTAGCTAAAATAATTGCGTAAAATACGCCAATACACACCTTATCTGGAGTTCTGGACTCAGCTGCACTTATTGCCTTAGACAGGCTGTCCAACTATAGTCTGTTTCACGAAAGCTGCCCAAATTTTACGGCCATATAAACAATTCAAAAACAATATTATTTTCGATAGTATTAAATTAAAGGAAAATTTAAGAATGAGCCTTCTTTTTATTTCGTGAAATTCGGTCAAATATTGGTTTTATTACGAAAAATTGATTTCTCTATAGGAATTTAACATGGGGGGAAAAAGAGGTAAAGGAGTGTGGGATTAGTCAAAAAACGAAATAATTTGGAAATTGACTCCGAAACCTGACTAGATAGCTTGGATATGATCTAACTAAGAAAACAAAAGTTAAATTTTAAAAATCGGTCCAGTATTTCTAAAATTCAAAAAAATTTCCCCATGTTACATCCCCATAGACATCTTCACTCCGTGAAGATGTCTATGGGGATTTAACATGGGGAAATTTTGTTTTCACAATAAAATCAATATTTTACCAAATTTCACGAAATAAAAAATCATTATTTATTAGGCTCATTCTTAATTTTTCCTTTAATTTAATATTATCAAAAGAAATCTTGTTTTTGAATTGTTTATATAGCCGTAAAATTTGGGCAGCTTTCGTGAAACAGACAGTAGGGTCATTCAAGATGCACTCTCTGATTAGGATCTACTTACTGTCTGGTTCACGAAACCTGCTCAAATTTTACGGCTATATAATCAATGCAAAATTTTGGATAATATTAAATTTTATCAAATTTTATCAAAATTTAAGAATGAGCCTTCTTTATATTTCTTGAAATTGAAATTTGGTCTAATATTGATTTCATTGCGAAAAAACAATTTCCCCATGTTAAATCCCCAGACTTGTCCTTAAATTTTAATAAAATGTACTATTATAAAAAAAAATATTGTTTTTGCATTGTTTGTATGGCCGTAAAATTTGGGCAGGTTTCGTAAAACGACAGTAGTTTCATTCCCCAAAACATGTTTATGATTCTGTCAAGTAATACAAACCGCATGTCAAATTTGCCAAGACATAGTCATGTCATTTGACGTGCAACTTTGGAATGCATGCCTTATGAGTGGGTCATAGTATGAAAATATGGATGATGATGATGATGATAAACAAGAATATGAAGTTTCAAGTGAATCCAACGTATAGTGGCAAAGATACCAGTAATTTCAGAAGTAAAACCGATGGATGACATGCAGACTTCATTATGATTACCGTACTGTACTATGTTTTATTTTCCACAAGCGGGCTTGACAAAATATTTTTGGGAATACATGAGAATTATCTGCATTTCATGTTTTTCCATGGGGCATATATGTGTGTATGATCTGAAACATCATTGAATATTAATGGCTGTTGATATCAAAAGATATTAAAATACCTGATTTTCTTGGTAACACTGTCAGATGCCTCATCCATTTCAAAATCATCACTGATTGGGTCAACTTTCCCTCGCTTGTTTCTCTTTCGCAAATCTTTGGACCCCATTGTCAAATGTTGACTGTAGATAAAAAGTAACATGTTTTAAACATCATAATCACAATCAAAGTACTGAAAGTACTACCACCAAAGCCTTTTTGTGTAATTTATCGGGGTATAAACTTGGAAAAGTCGCGGGAATACTGGACGAAGGCCGGAAGGCCTCGTCCAGTATTCCCGCGACTTTTCCAAGTTTATATCCCCGATAAATTAAAAAAAAAGACCGTTCATTCCTTATAATTCCAGCATTTGAAATAAATTCATCAAGAAAATGTGTTTATTTTCCGTTTTCTTAAGAATTATTTTAACTGCGCCTCACAGTTACGGAAAGTAGTTCGGCGTGGGAGTTTACTGGGATATAAATTTTGGACAGAGACGTGCTACGGACCCATCAAATGTTAGGGAACTGTGTAAATATTTTTGTGCTGGAATTATTATTTCCATAAATCATAAATATCAATGGACAAGAAGAAAACATAGTGTTTGACATGCAACACCGTAGAAACAATATTGCTACCCCGCCACGATATTTCTCCACTACGCATAGATAAACATATCGGAGGCAAAAAATTGTAGCTAGTAACACCGTAGTTCCCTCGCCGGTGACGCTCATGTCAATGTCTTGCTGTTTCATTTACCGTAAGTCACCCAGTTTATGAAATCCCAGTTGCAAATACCGATTACACACAATCGTAACGCGTGATATGCAGACCGATCCAGTAGCCGATTTCATCAAAATTGCAAAGCATACTTATCTAGCAAAGTATACTTTGAGGGAGTAATAATTTATTGTCCCCGAAATGCATTATTTCATATAGAACTAACGACTGGATATATTTCATGATTAAAAATATGTAGAATTATTATACTGAATTCATTACATTAATTATCACAGCCAAAATGGCTGTGATAAAGTAATAAATTCAGTATAATAAAAATTAATAAATTTATTCTTAAATTGAAAATTTCTCCCTCAAAGTATACTTTGCTAGAAAAGTATACTTTGCAATGTTGATGAAATAGGCTACAGGACAAAGCCATAATTATAAGAGTTTTGTAACGTTGTTGTGATCACCACCTGAGTTGCACCTTCTGGAACCTCTCTAAGACGAACAACAGAGTAGTTCTTTAATCATACTTTTATTGGCATGCAATCTATTGTATATAGTGGAATTAGTCCATCAAATCAGACTAGTACTCTGGGCCCGGTTGCTCAAAACATCTATTAGCTTAACAGACTGTTAAATCCTTAACTGAATGGTTAAAATCTCTGTTAAAACAGACGAGACCGCCAAAAATTGATAATGATGTATAAAATGATTAATAAACTAGTACTGGTCACCGTTTCTATCTAATCTTGTTCCTCCACGAGTTGGAGAGAGGTCAAATTACCCATTGCGCAACTGAAATGACTTTCCAATACCGCGATCTAGAACCTGCATTATAATTCTCCAATTCGTTTCTTCCATCTACTCTTCGTGCATGGAATAATCTTGATACCAATGCGAAAAACGCATCATCCGTATCTACTTTTAAGTCTGCAATCTGTGGCACACGCACTGCTATCCGAAAGTACTACATGTACTATGCTGGAACATGATTTGGACAAATTCTGCACGCAAGACTCAGACTGGAATGTAGTTCCTTAAATTATCACCTTTTTCGTAAAATATTGTCAATATTTAGATCCCTTTGCAGCACTTCTTACTCAGATGTCCGCGTTATTCGAACTTACGAAATAATATCCTTTCAGAACTTCCTCCGAACCTCACTGAACACCACCTACTCTTCGGCATTTTAGACGAGAGCTACGAAACAAACGTAAAAATATTCCTACAAACTCAGGAATTTCTAATTCTTGAGACTAAACGCTTTTCTCTGTAAAATATCCACATTAATTACACTTATAACGAAATTTCAAACATTGATCCTAACGTCACAAGTTTGTAGTGCAGCGTGATTGCGTGCATGCAAATATTTCTATCGTTACCAGTTCTATTTCATTTTCTATCATTCTGTCACACTTATTCTCTCTTCTGTTGACTACTTACCTTTCATTTGGAATCCGTAATGCGAACATTGCCTGCATTGACCGCTTCTTACTCATATTGTACCATGTGAAGGCAGTTTATATGGGAGATGACCACGATAAGTTCTGCTTTCGGTCAAATCCCATTTAGTTATCATGTATCATTTATCACTTGTATTGGATGAATAAAATATATTGTTTAAAAATTAAAAAAAAAGAAAAAAAGTCATAACTTCTGACATCAGTAAATGACGTAAATTGTGTAATGTATGATGTCACCTCTGTGTTTTCAACGTCACATTTAATGCTGGTAGTGAAAACAAAAATGGTGAACATCCAGCTAGCATACTCCATGGATCAGCATAGCAAAATTGGTAGGAAACTTGAAGCACCGGTATATATAGTTTCTTTGTTGAACTATTATATAGTAAGCAAGACTGCTATTTCATCAACATGTCTAACGATTTTACACATATTGACCTAGACTAACATGCCATGTCTCTATATCATGTTTAACTTCTATTTTTCATTATCTGACTTTTATCATTTATTATTAACGGTAGTAAAGCCATAGTGCTATGTCTAATATTGACCATATTCTGAATAACTTTTAACAAAACTATCGGAAGGTGATCGATGAACAGAATTAGCTGAAGTGACAGTACATGTACTAAGAGGGTAGTTGCAGCCTGTAACTTTGTGACCCTCCCGTTTTGTTTGTTTGTTTATTGATGTTTAACGGCCTATCAACAGCTAAGGTCATGTAAGGCCGGGCAAACAAGTTTGATCCCGTTTTAACCTGCTGCATTGGGGAGAAAATCCCAAAATCAGAACGGAATATTTACATCGAGATACAACATATTCAGCCCTGAAATTAGAATAACCTGACCTGGTGCCAGGTCCATACTGCACCAAAGTCACTTGGCCCCTTCCCCTATTTAAAAGTAATACCGGTAGGATTACTCTTATAGGGGGTATAACCAGATTCAACTCAGTCACATACAAAATGCCAAAGACGTATGTGAGGGCCAAACCAAGTCTCCAGTCGGGATTCCGGTAAGGATGAACCCCGATCGTTAAATTACCCATCGCATGCTCCCACCTGCCACCCACGTGACCCTCTCGTACTGTACGTACCAGACGGTACGGGAGGGTCAGAGTTATACAGACTGCAACTACTAAGAGGGGTGAAAGGGTTAACAAGACTTACAAACATAACATTAAATTGGGTGAGTTTTCTATTATCAGTTTGTGAAAGTGGTGGCTATTTCATTATACATTGTTTTAAAGTCACTCGATCCATGTGGTCGAAAATTTAATACAAATAGTGACTTTAAAAATATGTGTATTAAATGTGCTGGTAAAGCGACACCTCGACCCTAAGACACCTCGGCCCTAAAAGACTTTGACACATTTTTTTAACCATAAAACGATATAAAACTAAATATAAAAAAAATATATTGGGGCCGAGGTGTCTTAGGGCCGAGGTGTCGTAGGGCCAACTTGTCTTAGGGCCGAGACGTCACTAAAGCAATGTGCTTCCCTTCAGAGGTTATTGGAATTTCATTATATTTGTGATTGTCTGCCAATAGAACGTGGTAAATGATGCTCATTTTAATTAACCCTTTCATCCTAAGTATACATGTACAGGGATCCTCTAGATTATCGGACATAAATGGCAGTTGTTTTATGATATTTTTCTTAAAATAGCAGCTACGGGCATAAAATATTCACAGAACATTCGTTGGTTCTTGCTTTCTCAAGGCATGCAAACTATTTAGCAATTAAACTGTGCCATCTTTCTCACTTAAAATTGGGTCAGCTCATCAGTTGTAAGATTGCCCCAAAATTAACATCGACAATCAATTTAATACCCGGACAAATGTATAACCGTCTTATTACTCTTATAACTTGTATTCTCACCTTAAAACCATGGAGTGTAAACAGCATATTGTGTAGTTCTGCAGAAAAAACAAACACCATTCGCTTCTTGGAAAACATCGTATTTAAAGAATTTATTGTATTTGTAGAACAACACTGCAATGACGTAATGGGCACACTCGATTGACCTCGTCATAATTTGGTAAAAAGATCTGCGGTAATGAGGCCCATAAAGGAAATTCTGAACGTTTCGTACACTGGTGTTTTTTCACCTGTCGATTTTACCCACAAATTAATTATATGGGTGCGAAATGGTGTGTAATGGCTTGGGTGTGTAATGGCTTAATTGGGTCCGAAATGGCTTGGGGCGATTTGGCCTTGAAACAATTATTATTTGTTTTTGGATAAGTAGCTCTCCGTTCTTTTTCTATAATGATACATTTTCGCATTCCTTCCTATCTGCACTGTATTGCCTGTATTGTACATTGTGTATTAAACAGTCTGAAAATGATATTGGAGGAGCGCATACTTCACACAACAGAGTATTGAAAAACTCTATAGGGGCCTCAAATTATGCGCATGCGCAGTGACAGATACAAGCCCCCGCGCGACGTTTGATGTTGTAAACAACTTGTGGACATAGTTGGGGGGAATGTTTTCAGCAAATTTTACTAAAATGTTTACCTTGGCGATATATTATTCACACTGGCATGGAAACAGCAAGCACCTGAGTGACTTAGATGTGTTTGTTGCAAAATCGGATCAAATGAATGCGTTTAATTAACAGCTATTTTCATTTTTCCGATAAATTGATTGTCCAGATAATTGGTATGACCCCTGTATTACTAACCGTCAATAAGTGTGCACCGGTAACAGGCACTATTAATTGACTGTACAGGTGCCCGTTTTATCAATTTATGAAAAATATCATGATTTTAAAGGAAATCAAGCAGTTTCCTATACTATAATGGTAACAGAAATATATTATATTGCTTCATCCGCTAAACACATAAATATTACCGATGTTCAAGTGTAGAAACTTCAAGATAACAACAGTTTCATCTCGTTATTTACACAATTGCTCCTGACAACAAGTGGCTGGTTCCTTGAATTGATGGCGAGAACCAATCGCCGGGCACCAGAAAAGGTAATAAGTCAATTCGTCCCTACGACAACTCGCACAAGAAAAACTGGCCCTATTTGACAAGTCAACTAGCCCGGATACCAGAAAAGGGTATTAAGCCAACTCGCCCTACGACAACTCACGCAAGGATAACTCGCCCTATTTGACAACTCAATTCGCCCCACTGTTAGACAACTCGCCCCGAAACCATAAGTCAACTCAATTCACATGCACAATATAGTTTTTGGCGGGAGACATACTGTCTCCACGCTATTGGGATCGTAATTCTGGCCGTTTGCACGGGTCTACTTTCGGAAGTGGCTCTCTGTTCATCGGGGGACGTCTCAATAGGCTCAATTTGCGTTCGCAATTAACAACAGTCAGGTGACATTTAAAGTCAGCGAGTGAACTGAAAGCAAGTTATTAATAGCAACGGCAATGCTCAACATTATATGTAAAATAGTTGGCATGCCCAACTTTACTTTTGAAGAGAACAAATTGCTGTTATTGAGACGCCCCCCCCCCCCTCCCCACCTCCCCCCCTCCCCCCCCGTATCGTGTACCACGCAGTCGCAATGCGACGTCGAAGGCCATTTCTTTTTCATATTGTGGTTTACGGGCGCGATTTTCATAAAGCACCTTTGCTTCATCAACCTATTTGTGTTTAGAGCAGGCTGTATTTTACAAACACCAGTAAATGATCAAGTTCTCCAAATTTGCAGATTGTACATCCAATAATCAACATCGAATATATGTCTAACAAGGAATTTCTGAGTATGCAAATTCACAAGTGGCTATACTTGTCTCCCGCTAGTCAGTACTTTCAGTACTGATTAAATATTACTAGTAGGGTGACTTAATTACAGGACTCGATCGATGACATTACATTCAAAAAATTATACATGACATATCATCAATACATGAACAAGGCAATCTAAATCATACAGAAACAACAGTGGAACAGCATGTTCTCCTCCTACATGAAAATACAAAAAAAAACGAGAACCAGACTACTCCACCACTCATGGAAAATGGCGTATAAAATTTGAATCATCAAATTAAATTAAGCATTCTAAATCAACAACTAAAAAAATTCTTCACCCGTATAATACATAATACCATATATGAAAAGGGACCATCTCCACACCCAGCAATGCAGGATATTAGCATCACTGAAAATGGCATGGCAAAACTAGCTCCTCCAAAACCTCAAACCACACAAAGCTTCTGGGACTAGATAAATTAGTACGTACACTACTAAAAGAATGCAGCAACTCGATCCTAATTAGCTCCACTTCTAACAATTATTTTCAGACTTCCCTCTCTCTTTGGCAAGATCCCCACTGAATGGAAACATGCAAATGTATGCCATGCATGCAGTGTTCAAACAGGGTGGCACGCACGATCTCTTAAATTATAATACAATCGATCGCACTGACATGCATCTCATCTCACTCCTACAAAATCTCACTCATGCTAATTAATGTGCATTAATGATTTCGTAGACTATATTCATGACAACACAATCAGACTATTTGCAGATGACAACATCATTTAAAAGGAAATATTTAATGACTCAACAGCTAGATCGATGTTGCTGACCGATGGGAGCAAGATTGGCTCATACATTTCCACCTTGACAAATGCAACATCGTCAGTGTGACCAATAAACAGAATCCAGTAGCATATACCTACAAACTCCATGAACATATCTTAGAAAAAGAATCGAGCTCGAAATATTTAGGCATCACCCTTCAAAGTAATCGACAGTGGGACAAGCAGTACGTACACTCTATGAGCAAAGCAAACCAACCATGAGGGTGTTTACATCGAATTTGAAAGTAGATTTTATTAAACTTAAAGGCCATGCATACAAATCACTAGTTATACCAAATATTGAGTATTCATTCATTTTCTGGGACCCTATTACGCCAAATCGCAAATAAACCCGATGGAAAAAGACGCACTGCGATATTCTTTTCCAACGATATGACAACACAAGCTCTGTTTCTAATTAACATAATACCAAATCTGAATTGGCCCTCTCTTGAAATCCTTAGAATACGCTCTCGTCTCATCATGTTTTATAAGATAACCCATTGCGTAGTAGTAGCAGTTCAACCCCCTATCAACCGTTTAAGCCCAGTCGACCAAAGAACTGGATACAATGTAATGTGGATACTTTTAAAGTCATTAACCCTGTGGCTGTTCTCACTCCTATAGTTGACTATCATTTGCATCATATGTACAACGTTTTCAAATTCCACTCTGTAAAATGTGTGTACAGTGTCCTCATTGCGCAAATCATCGATGCACAATCTGTCTGTCCTCTATATAGTCTATACCATTTGTATATTTGGCGCCACAAACTCTTCCAGTAAAAGATGCCGTATCGTGATGAAGATGAACACTGGACCTAAATGATGTGGCAACTTGTTACATAAGTTTCTGTATTGCGTTGTGTAACTTACATAACGTGGTACATCCCTATATTGGCCGTCGAAACTGTTGGTGTAAATTCAGCTTCCATCGTAGCGGAAATAAAAATCGTTAATCAAAGCGTGACAGTCTGGAAATATGTGTGCCCATTTGTTCATGAAGCAGGTATTTTGCACAGCAAATGCAAATGCCAACTGAATTCCAACAAGTTCACACGCGCAATTGTTGCTTTCAGCACTATGACTTTACTTGTTGTTCATGTTATCCTCCAAGTATACAACGGCACTTCATCCGGTTGGCCATGGATTCCATTTCAGTGTAGCTCCATCTGCGTAATTGATCATATCCGACTCTGACACATATTGTCAAACTTGTTCAATATTCTGATGCTACTTTTGGGAGACTTTCTACTGCGGTCAAACTGCACTTAACTTCGCTAATGTAAACTTAAAATTACCATGCGTCTATAGTCCAGCGATCCATGCAAATTTCCGAACACGACTATCAGTGAAAGTATACATTGCAAGTGCGGGTTTAATACACATTTGCACTCAACAACCACCAATAATCGGGAAAATAACATCACTAGAAGAACGCACTGACACAATCAAGGATCACCCACCCATGCGTTTACGATGATGTGATTTACATTCTTTGTAAAATGTAGCGTGGTCGTGTGTTTCCTGCCCAGTTCCATAAAGTTATTAGGAAATAAATCAACAGCAGATACGACTCACACTCTCCCTTCATTTTGCAGCGAACTGCTGAATTGATCATTGCAATTGACAGCTATACTGCCAATGACTACTTTTACCCTTTTCATTGCATGGCAGGGGCGTAGCTAGCCCTCTATCCATGTGGATTCGTAATTGTGCCCCCCCCCCCGGAAAATTTTGAAAACAATGGTGCAATCTGGTGCATTCTGGGCGTTCTGAGGTGCTTTATTTAGTACTGGAAAATGGAAAGTTTTATGATCATAAATCAACAAATAAACCCTTTACTCGGCATATTTTTTCTCTCAAAAATAGAGCTAAAATAGCAAACAAATACATGCCCCGATTATGTTAATAATACTCAGATTGTCTAACAGAAGTCTAATATTCTGTCCTTTTTGCCAGCGAACTGTATGATTACATGTTCAATGTCCATATGTCTGTAACTATGCATCATTGCTAGTCCAGACAGGCGTTATTCCGGCAAGGAATGTTATAATATGAGTATGTAGTCAAGTACGCATACTTTGGCTGAATTGCAACTTTGGCCGATTTTTTTCCCCTCAGAATCATGTAGATTCAGCCGCGTACTCGCGTATAGGCAGCTACGCCCCTGCATGGTGACTGGTATTCGTAGCACTCAATGACAAGTGTTTCATAAACCCGGTCGGGATGTTCTCTTGGATCGTTAATTGTGTCCTTGTCTTACTAGTCATTCACAACTAAGACAGTTATTTTCTTTTACTCCAACTAATGGTGTGTGTTGTTATAATAAATGAGTGCAGATGTATTGTTTGAAGCATTTTCATATCATATGTTGACTCTTTTCGTATTTGACTTTGAAGTGCTTATTTAATTTCTTAGGAAGTGACTGTCTTGGTAGCTATTGTTAGTATGTATTGTCATGTGGTCACTCATAGGTGACGGGCTCACCAAATTGGTCCTGTCGTCAATTTTGTTGTGGCTTGAGTTTTGTATATTTATATAATATTATTATCTAATAATTATATTTAAACTATTATATTTATTTCATGTATGCCGATTTTGTCAGATCTACATAAAGTCAAATAAGTAGTGCTAGATGAAACTAATTAGAGCTGGCAGTAAATATTTAGATGAGATCTCTAATCATTTGAATCTAGCTCTAAATATTTAACGTTAGTTCTACTTATTTAGAGCTAGCAATAATGATGTGTATGCAGATTTGGCGTATTCCCTTCATGCAGCTTTTCGTGTACAGGATTAAAAATAAGAATGTCACAATCGACAGGATTGGGCGAATATGTAGGATGGAGTAACAGCTGCAATAAACAATATTTGATAATAGATTCATCTACTCTATCCACTCGATTGGAAAAAACAGATGTCCAGTCACTATCCTAAATCTCAAGGGCAATTGGTAACTCGCCTGTCCTTTTTCTCCATGGCCAGCATCACCTGGATCCATTTAGCTCTGTCTCCTCATATTTATATACATGTAGTTTTAATCACACGATGGAGTGGGCGGACAGTGATCCGTCGACCCAGACATTTACATTGGGTCACAACATCTGACGACGTCAGTTTAGGACGTCCATGTCTGGCATAGCCCTTCGCGCCACTGTCTACCCGACTGTATTATATCGTTCGTATATGTTCATGCCGATCAACATCTGGTCTTGATTTATGCGTTAAGATGCAACAAATGGTAGCAAATAATGGTTATTGTGGCATGTTCTCATAGACAAAGCAGGTAGTCGTTTATAAACTACGTACTTTCAGGCCATGGTGTCACCGTACTGTTGCTCTCCTCTTGGTACCACACACAGCAGCTGCTCTTAGAGTATATATAATTATGTCTATTATGTCTGTATCGCATCGACCATCGCTGTGCGCGTGTCATTTGTTTATCGTGATGTATTGTTTAAATTACACTGTCCATACATTCATATTGTTAGATGACTGCCGTTGTTTTACACCGCTCACAGCCGTGTTCAACCGTGCAGCGCATGGTGACCATAGCTGTACGTAGACAATGCCTATTCTGGGGCTAGGCCAACACCTACGTAATGCATGTGACTCTTGTCGTTACTAGACCACGACATTAGGTCACAAGACCAGTTTACAACGGTCGCACTGAACTTTTGAAATTAATGAGGAGGATGGGACATCTGCATCATGCGACGTGCATTTTGGCCCCGGAATATATATGTGTAAAGCAGCTGTTTGAATAAAACGGGTTATCAACGTATCGAAAGTATTGCATATAATATATGTTCAAATTACACGATATTTCCGACGGAAATATAGCAATAATTAACGTTCGACCATGTCCAGCCGTGGGTTTTCATAAACCGTTTGTCGTGGCACTCGGGAACTGTTTGAAACCGCGACTTACGGCTTTGGGGTTCAAACAGTTCCGTCGTGCCACGGAAAACGTTTATCCACGGCTGGACATTATCGAACATATTAGCGAGATATTCATGATTCTGTGACTTTGACCTAATTAATATGCTAGCATGCAGACTGTCCTTTACATCAGATGACAACTACTGTCTGTTCCACGTTTTGCAGCCGACAAACTTTTGGCCAATAAACACATTAAATCCAAGAAATATTTAAATGTAAACACTGTTTCATCAATAATAAAAGTCACCTTCCCCGAACAGAATATATTTGATGAAATTTCGTCAAATATTGATTTTATTGCGAAATATATTTTCCTATGGGAATTTAACATGGAGGATACAAATAGATGTTTTTGAAGTAATGTTTCATTTCAATTTGTGTACCGATTTTCAAAATCTAACTAAGCTATATATCTAGCCAGGTTTCGGAGTCAATTTCCATTTTTTTTACTCCTCCCCCACCTCTTCCACCTCTCCTCCCCCATGTTAATTTCCCGTAGGAATATTTGATGGAATTTCATCAAACAATTAAAACACATTGGGGAGGGTGACATTGTTGTTATTGGTGAAAAAGTACTTGTCACATTTAAATATTTTTTACATGTAATAATGTGTTTAATAGCCAAATATTCGTCCGCAGAAAAACGTGGAACAGGCAGTAATTTTCACGGCGGCCATATTGGATTTAGTGCAGTTTTATGGCTCTATATATATGACTGAATCGAATTTGTAATACATGCTTCCTGATAGCATATGCACAGACATGAAACGAAGACGATCATCATATAATGACGATTTTAATGCGAATAAATTTTCTTATTCACAGCGGCCATATTGGATTATAATACTGTCATTGAATGAGATTACGCAATTGAAAGTCTGTTAAATAGATTCTTTGGAAAGTTTGGTAGCGAAAGTATGGATGAGACCAACATTAAATCTCTATGTGACTTCTTAAAGGTACATGCCCACGCAGTAGACACAACATGTTCTCTATATCAGAGACATCATGTGAGACATTTTCTGACAATATAAACATTAATTCACCATTACCCCACGTATTGATTGACATTATGATACATTTTATATGAGACGGAAATGTATACACTGACATCAGGGGCGATAACCGTGTTTCCTTAAAATGTTAACGAACATTACTATTTATTTTCTGTGTTTATTTTTTGATGTGCAATGATCACACTTTATAATCTGCCGAAAATATTATTTTTTCACGTGACGCATTTAATTAGTATAAATAATTAAAAAAGATCATGCCTCATTTGCATATGAAAATAGCCTGATACCACCGCGCGTCACTGGTGGAATAGGGACAGAATTATACAGTTATTTAATTCCTATAAAGAACATTTTATGCCTAGTGGGTGGGCATGTACCTTTAAAGGTCATATGAATAGAGAAATTTTAATATATATTTTGTAAACTGATAGATAATGACAAGTAGTATATAGGGAGTCAGTTCGTTACCGCGAAGTGTGGGGGAAGAGTTGGATGCAGTGGGTAGCCCCATAGGTGCCAAAAATAGTAAAATTTCCTGCTAATCTCCACAACAAAAGCAGGGTCTAGAGCTGTATCCGCGGCAGGACCAATGGCAAAAAAAACAATTCTTTCCAACATTCGAGCCCACGCACACGTAGTAGGTCTACCAGATATTCCGGAAATACAATTCGAAAAAAAAAGTAGCATATAGGGAGGCAGTTCGCTACCGCGAAGTGTGGGGGAAGAGTTGGATGCAGTGGGTAGCCCCATAGGTACCAAAAATAGTAAAATTTCCTGCTATCTCCACAACAAAAGCAGGGGCTAGAGCTGTTTCCGCGGCAGGACCAATGGCAAAAAACAATTATTTCCAACATTCGAGCCCACGCACACATAGTATCTACATCCAGATATTCCGGAAATAAAATCGAAAAAAAAGTAGCATATAGGGAGGCAGTTCGCTACCGCGAAGTGTGGGGGAAGAGTTGGAAGTGTGGGGGAAGAGTTGGATGCAGTGGGTAGCCCCATAGGTGCCAAAAATAGTAAAATTTCCTGCTAATCTCCACAACAAAAGCAGGGTCTAGAGCTGTATCCGCGGCAGGACCAATGGCAAAAAAACAATTATTTCCAACATTCGAGCCCACGCACACGTAGTAGGTCTACCAGATATTCCGGAAATACAATTCGAAAAAAAAGTAGCATATAGGGAGGCAGTTCGCTACCGCGAAGTGTGGGGGTAAGAAGATTGGATGCAGTGGGTAGCCCCATAGGTACCAAAAATAGTAAAATTTTCTGCTATCTCCACAACAAAAGCAGGGGCTAGAGCTGTATCCGCGGCAGGACCAATGGCAAAAAACAATTATTTCCAACATTCGAGCCCACGCACACATAGTATCTACATCCAGATATTCCGGAAATACAATTCGAAAAAAAAGTAGCATATAGGGAGGCAGTTCGCTACCGCGAAGTGTGGGGGAAGAATTGGAGGCAGTGCGTTGCCCCATAGGTGCCAAAAATAGTAAAATTTCCTGCTATCTCCACAACAAAAGCAGGGTCTAGATCTGTATCCGAGATTCTGTCTGTAGAAGACGAAATGGCCCCACTACAGTGCTACGCAAAAGCAAGAAGAAATCTAGAACATTTGTAGCTACAGTGCCAGACAGAAGTCTAGAATAGAAAGCATACATATTTTCTTTCCAAAGGGCTACTCCATGTAGAAAGGGTCGCGCTCTCCAGAGGGAGGGTGTACGGAGTCGCTAGTTTCGTTTTTCCTATTTGGCGTACCGGACTGTTTTGCAGAGTGCACGAACTGGGCGTCGGGATCTGCAAAGTGGTGTCTTGGGATTGCTTTCGCTGTGTATGCAGTTTGCAAACCATTGTTTCCATTCGTGTCTCTAGAGGATTGTAGACTTTGGAAGAACAAACCAGATCCCGACGCCCAGTTCGTGCACTCCGCAAAACAGTCCGGTACGCCGAATGGGAAAAAAGAAACTAGCGACTCCGTACAACCTCCCTCTGGAGGGCGCGACCCTTTCTACATGGAGTAGCCATTTGGAAAGAAAATATGTATGCTTTCTATTCTAGACTTCTGTCTGGCACTGTAGCTACAAATGTTCTAGATTTCTTCTTGCTTTTGCGTAGCACTGTAGTGGGGCCATTTCGTCTTCTACAGACAGAATCTCGGATACAGATCTAGACCCTGCTTTTGTTGTGGAGATAGCAGGAAATTTTACTATTTTTGGCACCTATGGGGCAACCCACTGCCTCCAATTCTTCCCCCACACTTCGCGGTAGCGAACTGCCTCCCTATATGCTACTTTTTTTTCGAATTGTATTTCCGGAATATCTGGATGTAGATACTATGTGTGCGTGGGCTCGAATGTTGGAAATAATTGTTTTTTGCCATTGGTCCTGCCGCGGATACAGCTCTAGCCCCTGCTTTTGTTGTGGAGATAGCAGGAAAGTTTACTATTTTTGGTACCTATGGGGCTACCCACTGCATCCAACTCTTCCCCCACACTTCGCGGTAGCGAACTGCATGCCTCCCTATATGCTACTTTTTTTTCGAATTGTAATTCCGGAATATCTGGTAGACCTACTACGTGTGCGTGGGCTCGAATGTTGGAAATAATTGTTTTTTTGCCATTGGTCCTGCCGCGGATACAGCTCTAGACCCTGCTTTTGTTGTGGAGATAGCAGGAAATTTTACTATTTTTGGCACCTATGGGGCACCCACTGCCTCCAATTCTTCCCCCACACTTCGCGGTAGCGAACTGCCTCCCTATATGCTACTTTTTTTTTTGAATTGTATTTCCGGAATATCTGGATGTAGATATATATATACTATGTGTGCGTGGGCTCGAATGTTGGAACGAATTGTTTTTTGCCATTGGTCCTGCCGCGGATACAGCTCTAGCCCCTGCTTTTGTTGTGGATATAGCAGGAAATTTTACTATTTTTGGTACCTATGGGGCTACCCACTGCATCCAACTCTTCCCCCACACTTCGCAGTAGCGAACTGCCTCCCTATATGCTACTTTTTTTTTCGAATTGTATTTCCGGAATATCTGGTAGACCTACTACGTGTGCGTGGGCTCGAATGTTGGAAAGAATTGTTTTTTTGCCATTGGTCCTGCCGCGGATACAGCTCTAGACCCTGCTTTTGTTGTGGAGATTATCAGGAAATTTTACTATTTTTGGCACCTATGGGGCTACCCACTGCATCCAACTCTTCCCCCACACTTCGCGGTAACGAACTGACTCCCTATATGCTACTTGACAATACAAACTACATGCAGAAAATCCGATACAAATATTATAATCCGATCAAACGTTATGCAAGTTTTCATAATTGTACATCTTGCTATGCAAATGTATGCAATTTTTTCCAACATAAATTATCAAGTTCATGTAATAAAATAATGAGAAAATATCACTTGGAATAAATGTAAACAATAATTGTTCATTGATGACGTCATAGTGGAACTCGCATACTTTAGCTAATTAAAATGTTCAAACGTTTGTGACTTTTTTAATATTATAATATTGAAAGCTGTATATTTCGTTTATTCTTATTCGGCTTATATTTAAGGGTGGGAATTGGCTCGAAGACCTTCCGCACCCGGAATAGTTCGTTTCATTGCGGTACATTTATATACAGTTGGCTTCATTTTTACTGAAAACGAGGCTATTGCCACCACTTCCGGAAAAATCGACAGGATTTGGGCACAAAATATCTGAGCTTCAACAGCTCAAACGACAACCGACAGCTTTCAAGATGATAACCAAACACAGAAACATGTTACCAAACTTCTTCAATGAAAAGCGGACTGCGTTATTTTCTTCCTCATACACATAACACCCTGCCATACGCTGCATACTGGCAGATGTCGGATTCATCATGAAAAATTATGACACTGACACACTCACACTCATCAGCTCATCCAATGTTCTGTAATAGATCCTGTATTGTCGGTGATTTAGATGTCCATTTGAATTTTTTACGAGTCGCTTGATGATTGTATGGACAAACGAAATTGACAATGCTTACATGACCTTTGTAAATGAATAGTTGAAGTATTTAGGCTGATTGTTATCTCGTATCAAACATGTTTTCATCAATTTAATTTTTGTTGAAAGTGTAGACAAAGCAAGTCACAAAATGTCAAACAGATCTATTGGCGACCCTAGCATGAGAAAATCTTCAGCTCTAAACCGTCTCCGACATCAACTTAAGAAGAAGAAAGAGTCCCTTGCGGACCATTTTGATTTCAAGTTGTTCGTCCTCTTTCACTTCAAAGGGAAGGTAATTACTATAGGAGAGTGTTGCTTCATCCTTGATACGGTCTCACTAAAAAGTGACAAGAACAATATTAGCGACAAGAAGCGACAAGAAGTGTCAAGAAGATAAAAAAGGCAATAAAAGTCAAATTAATCACTATTTAATATCATATAATGTAATATAGTAATGTAATGAACCTAACAGAATGATATTTATTGAAAAGATGCATTAATTCAATGATATATAGCAAATAGTATCAACGACAGATTTCCTGCCTGAGCGTCAACAAACTGAGCGAAGACCACATGTGGATAACATTTATAAGACGATAATTACTATTCAAAATACAAGCAATAGTAGTAAAATCTTACCTTTGGTCACCAATTATTCCTTGTAATCCTTTTTATATTTGTTATTATATAATAACAAGTTTAATATCCATCACATTAATACACTATTTAACTACTGTAAGGCTCATCAATATACATGTAGTATTGGCAAGCATAAACCGTATCCAGAAATATCCATCACAAACTGAATATTAGACTTTTTTGGAATAAAATAATATGTAACATTTTTTACGTATCGAATAACACAAATATGACGTTCAGTACTATGATATTGATTGTTAGCGTGCAAGCTAGATTGAGTAATTGTGGGCACGCGCTAGATAATTCAGTTTGGTCACTCATATTGAGTAATTAAGGACGCGTGTGCAGGTAAGCGGCTTTGGCTTTGACACCCATGCTAAGTTAATTGCTTCTTATAGTGATTTTACAAAGCTGCGTTGATTGATTGTTATAGTTATTTACCAAAGCTGATAAGCTTGCGTTTATCGACTAGGCTGTATAAATAGACGACGAAAACGTTATTCATTGCATTTGTGTTACTATATAGTCTCACCAGTGCTCTAAATCATTGATCTCTGATCAGCGAATTTATTTGTGATATTGTGCAAATTTATTTATACAGATTTATTTGTGTCATATAACGCTCTCATACGGAAAATCTTACAGTAATTTAAAAGTGAAGGTGTAATATAGATTAAAACATAAATAAATCATTAAACTATTCTTATAACTATATAAATTAGTAAGAATAAGCATAAAATTATGGCTTATCCGTGTGGTAACTCAATGTATAGCGTGCGAGAAATATAAAAGACGGTTTCATTTTATATGTCAAACTCTTCCCTGGTGCGTATTCCTCGGCCTGGACTATGTGTGCTGCAGCCACTGTGAACTTGTTGACGCTTATTCTTTACACATATCGTATGGAACTTGTTGTCGCTTATTCTGTACACATACTGCATAGAGCTTGTTGTCGCTTTTTCTGTAAACATATCGTATGGAACTTGTTGTCGCTTATTCTGTACACTTGTATCCTAGAATGTGTTGACGCTTATTCTGTTGACGCTTATTCTGTACACATATTGCATGGAGCTTTGTTGTCGCTTATTCTGTACACGTGTATCCTGGAACTTGTTGACGCTTATTCTGTACACATATTGCATGGAGCTTTGTTGTCGCTTTTTCTTTACACATATCGTATGGAACTTGTTGTCGCTTATTCTGTACACATATTGCATGGAGCTTTGTTGTCGCTTTTTCTTTACACATATCGTATGGAACTTGTTGTCGCTTATTCTGTACACGTGTATCCTGGAACTTGTTGACGCTTATTCTGTACACTTATTGCATAGAGCTTGTTGCCGCTTTTTCTTTCACACATACGTAGGAACTTGTTGTCGCTATTCTGTACACATATTGCATGGAGCTTTGTTGTCGCTTTTTCTTTACACATATCGTATGGAACTTGTTGTCGCTTATTCTGTACACGTGTATCCTGGAACTTGTTGACGTTTATTCTGTACACATATTGCATGGAGCTTGTCGCTTTTTCTGTAAACATATCGTATGGAACTTGTTGTCGCTTATTCTGTACACTTGTATCCTAGAACTTGTTGACGCTTATTCTGTTGACGCTTATTCTGTACACATATTGCATGGAGCTTGTTGTCGCTTTCAATCGAGTTTCTGACGCATTTTCTATCAAACACAATATTTATATTACAATTGTTATCTTTATTATTGTAAAATTTGTTATAAAATACATAAAATAATGTTCTTGTCACTTCTTGACGCTTCTTGTCACTTCTTGACGCTTCTTGTCGCTTTTTAGTGAGACCCTCCTTGATATACTGTCTGTTCCACGTTTTGGTGTCGACAAACTTTTGGCTATTAAACACATTAAATCTGAAAAATATGTAAAAGTAAGTACTTTTTTATCAATAACAAAAAAGTCACCCTGCCCAAAACAAATTATTTGATGAAATTCCATCAAATATTGATTTTATTGCAAAAAAACGATTTTCCTATGGGAATTTAACATAGGGACTAAAAATATATTTTTTTTAAATATTTTTTTTTATTTGTTGACCGATTTTCAAAATCTAACTTGCTTTCTTAGTTGCATCATTTTCAAGCTATCTCTCCAGGTTTCTGAGTCGATTTCCAAATTTTTTCTTTTTCTTCAGAATCAAAAAACGAAACATTTTGGAAATTGGCTCTGCTAAATTCCCATAGGAAATATTTTTTTTTGGGGAGGGTGACGTTTTTGTTATTGATGAAAAAGTACTTACTTTTAAATATTTTTTAGGTTTAATGTGTTTAATGGCCAAATGTTCGTCAGCAGCAAAACGTGGAACAGACAGTAGGTAAACAACGTAAGCCACATTTCTCCAATCACAGCCACATAGAATTCCTGCATCTATGCCATTTAAATTAATATAATTCCTACACGCATGACTTAGTATCTTACCTTGATGAAACTCATAAATAAACACAGGTTGTTAAACATAAATAATGTCCGCAGAATACAGTCCGGACTTTATACCTGCCCTAAAAAGTCTCAGTTGGTACCTCCGAAGACGCATTTCTCAAAAACAGTTGAGATACATCATCACATGTACATCAATGAATATTAGATGAACAGTTGCAATGTGCACTTGTTCATAAACATACATTTACCTACTGATTAGAAAAAAAACAAAAACATTTTAACCCTTAGACCGCTACACACAACAATTATCGTCTACTGTTGCTTTTATATCTTGCCTTATTTCTCAATAAAAAACATGTTTTGACAGCACTTCAGAATCATTTCCAATGAAGTGCTGTCCAAGTATGTTGTAAATTATTTTAAAGTGCTGTCGAAGCATGTTTTTGATGATAAAAATGGAAAATAGAAAATAAACAGCAGACAACAAAAAATTAAGATTGTGTAAGGGTTAATAAATGGACTAATCTGAAATTAATTTTATGACAATGTGTTACTGCTATACAAATAATTAATTGACACATACACTTTTATTTCCAGAAGAACACTGCAATTTATGAGGTCTCGGAGGTATTGCCAGTTATGACAAACAACTTTGAGGAAACTATCCTAAAGGGTGCTAAGGTAATTATTATCACAGATAGAAGGAACTGACCTAGGTTTGTTAAGACGCACTGCGTTAACAGAGCATGTCATAACATTATGGGCCGCCAGCTTGGAAAAGGTACCTGATCCCTTTCAAAACTACAGACCTCTATAGCTGTGTTTGAAAACAGTGTAGATCCAGATGAGCCGGCTCATAATGAGCCGTCTCATCAGGATCTGCACGTTTTGCAAGTAATTTTCAAAAAAACAAACCATCTTACAAATGTACTAGTCTGAAAATCAGTTTATGACTATTGGATTGGCCCTTAAAGGTACATGCCCACTCAGTAGGCACAAACTGTTCTTTATAGGAATTAAATAAGTGTATACGTGTGCCATTATTCCGCCAGTTCTAAAAAGAAAATAGATAGTAATGTCAGTTAACATTTTAAGGAAACACGGTTATCGCCCCTGATATCAGTGTGAAAATTTACATCTGATAAAAATGTGTAATAATGCCAATCAATACGTGGGGTAATGGTGAATGGATGTTTATTTTGCCAGAAAATGTCTCGGATGATGTCCCTGATATAAAGAACATTTTGTGCCTACTGAGTGGGCATGTACCTTTAAAGTTACATAACCCAGTTGATTCCAGGTATTTAGGGTTGAAAGTATTTTCAGATATTTTCAACATAGCACAACATAGTACATGTATATAATTCTGTTTCTTTGTAGCATGAATGATTCATAAACTAAGTGGAGAATTGTGTTGATAATTAGAATAGACTGTACACAGATCTGGATTTCACTGGTCGCAAATGCCATTTGTGCTGTAATTGATGTGCATACCATGTATTAAAGCCTATGGATTGTGCAACGTTTACTGTATTATTCTTACATATTTATTCCGTTGAAATCCTGGAAACCAATACGTTTCGATCATCCAATGGTATAAATGTTGTGTAAGACTGGATTGTACATAAATTGATACCACTGAAAATATATGTTTTCCAGATTGTACACCATTTACTTAATACTGTATTATTGTAACATACATGTATTTAACCGTTGAAACATATTGATTTCCAGAATTGTGGACAACAATGGTATATATACCATGTACAGTAAGGGGACAGAAGTAATTTCCCGAAAGTTAAAATCCCATAGACATACATGTATTTCCATCTTTACTCTCAAATATGTAGCTCAGTATGAACTTTACCAATTTGAATGAAATATAAATTGTTTGAAAGAAAACAGATTTATGCAGAATATGAATGTTTTGGTATGGACCTGCCACCAGGTCAGGTTATTCTAATTTCAGGGCTGAATATATTGTTTCTCGATGTAAATATTCCGTTCTGAATATTCCTTACATGTCCTTAGCTGTTGATAGGCCGTTAAACACCAATAAACAAACAAACATGGGGGATTACACAATTGTTAAAATGACGTCATTACATAATCCAAGATGGCCACCGTCTAAAAATAGCACAAATTCTTCAAAAATCTTCTCAAGAACCGCCAACCGGATTTTGACAAAACTTGGTAGGAATGATCGATGTACAATGCTCTTTCAAAGTTGTTAAAATGGTGACCCCGCAGTCAAAAATGGGTGTGGCCCGTGGGGTCAAATTTTATTTTTGACCGAATATGGTCATGTCATATATCAAGTCGAATGTATCATCTGGTTCATTTTTGTCGAAATAGGATGTTTATGTCATCCAAGATGGCCGCCAAAAGGTCGTTCTTTTATTAGAGATTTCAAAATTCTTCTTCACATGAACAGCTTGGCCCATGGTAGCCAAACTTTAAAGTTATGGTCCATGGGTGAAGCCTTTTCAGATTTGTTAAAATGGAGGTCATCACTAATCCAAGATGGCCGCTGTCTAAAAATAGCATAAATTCTTAAAATATTTTCTTCTCATGAACCGCTAGCCGGATTTCGACGAAACTTGGTAGGAATGATCGATGTACAATGCTCTTTCAAAGTTGTTAAAATGGTGACCCCTGGGTCAAAAATGGATGTGGCCCGTGGGGTCAAATTGAGGTCAAATTTTATTTTTGACCGAATATGGTCATGTCTATATCAAATCGAAGGTATCAAAGAGGCGATCGCTCTGGTACATTTTTTGTCGAAATTGGATGGTCATGTCATCCAAGATGGCCGTTGAAAGGTAAAAAAGTTGTTATTTTAATAAAGATTTCAAACGTCTTGTTCTCTTGAACCGCTTGGCCGATATTGGCCAAACTTCACGGTAATGGTTATTGGGTCTCAAGCCATTTCATTTTTGTTCTTAAAAAATCTTCTCGCGAACTGCCAGGTCGATTTTTACGAACCTTGGTAAGAATGATCAATAGTTAACGCTGGTTCAGTTTCCTTCAAATGGTAGACCCCGGGTCAAAAATGGGCGGGGTAGTAGGGGTCAAGTAGGGGACAAATTTCACATTTGACCGAATATGGTCATGTCATATATCAATTCGAAGGTATGGATGAAACGATCACTTAGGAGCATTTTTTGTCGAAATCAGATAATTACATCATTCATGATGGCTGCCGAAAGGTCAAAAGGTCGTTCTTTTATTAGAGATTTCAAACGTCTTCTTCATACAAACCGCTTGGCCATTGGTAGCAAACTTCGCAGTTATGGTCCATTGTTAAAATGGCGGTCATCGTTAATCGAAGATGGCGGCCGTCTAAAAATAGCACAAAATATTAAAAAATCTTCTCACGAACCACCAGACTGAATTGTACAAAACTTGGCAGAAATGATCGATGTACAATGCTTTTTTCACATTTGTTAAAATGGTGACACCTGGGTAAAAAATGGGGTCAAATAAGGGTCAAATTTCATTTTTGACGGAATATGGTCTTATAATATATCAAATCAAAGGTATTGATAAGGCGATCGCTGTGGTGCTGTTTTCTTCAAATCAGATGATTACATCATCCAAGATGGCCGCCAGAAGGTCATTCTTTTATTAGAGATTTCAAATGTCAAACCGCTTACAAACCGCTTGGCCATTGGTGGCCATACTTCGCAGTTATTGTCCCGCCTGCTTTAGCAGAAGCGGGACATAGGCTTAGCTTTTGTGATTAGCTCAGTTTCCAGAAAACTATAACTCCTACGACCTCCATACTTGGTATACATCAACACTGTGGTGTAACCATCTCACACAGAGGGAGCCCATGTGACCTTCACCTACTTTTCGTGGTTCATTGACCTACTTTTCACATGCATTTTTGCGTTTAGCTCTGTTTCTAAAACTTGACGCTCAGGTTAATTCATTGTAACTTCTGTTTCCCTCAATGGAATGCTTTAATATTCCATACATGCATTTGTAACAACATCTCTCATCATTCTACAGAAATCCCATTGTGCCCGCTAACCCCAAAGGTCAAGGTCACTGACTTAGAAATTTCCGTGTTTGGAAAAGTTAATGCTCAGTTTATACTTTAATATTCCATACACGCATTTGTAACAACATTCCGCATCATTCTACAGAAAGCCCATAGTGCCCGCTAACCCCAAAGGTCAAGGTCACTGACTTGGAAATTAATGCTCAGTTTATGCTTTAATATTCCATACATGCGTTTGTAACAACATCCCGCATCATTCTACAGAAAGCCGATCATTCTACAGAAAGCCCATGGAGCCCGCTAACCCCAAAGGTCAAGGTCACTGACTTAGAATTTTCCGTGTTTGGAAAAATTAACGCTCAGTTTATGCTTTAATATTCCATACATGCATTTGTAACAACATCCCGCATCATTCTACAGAAAGCCCATGTTGCCCGCTAACCCCAAAGGTCAAGGTCACTGACTTAGAAATTTCCGTGTTTGGAAAAGTTAACGCTCAGTTTATGCTTTAATATTCCATACATGCATTTGTAGCAACATCCCGCATCATTCTACAGAAAGCCCATGGTGCCCGCAAACCCCAAAGGTCAAGGTCATTGACTTAGAAATTTCTGTGTTTGGAAAAGTTAACGCTCAGTTTATGCTTTAATATTCCATACATGCATTTGTAACAACATCCCGCATCATTCTACAGAAAGCCCATGGTGCCCGCAAACCCCAAAGGTCAAGGTCGCTGACTTAGAAATCTCTGTGTTTGGAAAAGTTAACGCTCAGTTTATGCTTTAATATACCATACATGCATTTGTAACAACATCCCGCATCATTATACAGAAAGCCCATGGTGCCTTCAAACCCCAAAGGTCAAGGTCGCTGACTTAGAAATTTCCGTGTTTGGAAAAGTTAACGCTCAGTTTATGCTTTAATATTCCATACATACATTTGTAACAACATCCCGCATCATTCTACAGAAAGCCCATGGTGCCTGCTAACCCCAAAGGTCAAGGTCACTGACTTAGAAATTTCCGTGTTTGGAAAAATTAATGGTCAGTTTATTCTTTAAAGCCCCTATGCGGCTCAAGTTGCCGAATTTGGCCTCCTATTGGGTTTTCCCACACATAAATCCAACAGGTTTCTATTTACACACACTTTGAAACTGTTTGCATTGATTTTGGTACAAAAATGAGTTTGTAGTCAATGAAAATATCAATATTTGTTGATAAACAAACAGCAGGTGCGTGTTTCAAAGCCCGATCGATTTTCCTATAGACGATCGGGTCAACTCCCCGATTAGCGGCCGATGAATTCCCATAGCTGGAGTTTGTCGACTTGCTTCCGAGCCGAAGCCGTTGGGTTATGGAAATGAAATTGTCAATATTGACATTTTGCACTGTCAAGTTTTTGTTGTCTTCACATTGCGATTAAGATGTAAATCTCAAGACTTGAGATGTATCTATTAGGCAGTATATGTTAGTTGTTTGTACTAAATCAGTTGCCAAACATGTTTTTGTGTTTGAAAAAATCGGAAAATTGTAATACTGAGCCGTTCAGGGCCTTTAATATTCCATACATGCATTTGTAACAACATCCCGCATCATTCTACAGAAAGCCCATGGAGCCCGCTTATCCCAAAGGTCAAGGTCACTGACTTAGAAATTTACGTGTTTGGAAGAAAAGTTAACGCTCAGTTTATGCTTTAATATTCCATACATGCATTTGTAACAACATCCCACATCATTCTACAGGAAGCCCATAGTGCTCACTAACCCCAAGGTTATTACAAGCTCCTTATGTACTATCAAACTGCGCCAGGCGGGACATTTTGCTTTGCGGAGCTCTTGTGGTTCATTGGTATAGCCTTTTCAGTTTTTGCCGAGCCCGCTTGCGGAAAGCGAGACATAGTGATCACAATGACGTCCGGGTTTCCGTGCGTGCGTGTGTCCGAAATATGCGTTAAAGTTTTTAAATACCTTATATCTGTGCAGTCCTAAGTCACATAGACTTGAAACTTCATATGCTTATTATTCACGATCCATATATTCATGCTGTATCCCACTCATGTGACCCCTGTGTCCAAGGTCAAATGACTTAGAAGTTTGCGTTCCGAAATCTGCGTTAAAGTTTTTAAATACCTTATATCTGTGCAGTCCTAACTCACATTGACTTGAAACTTCATATGCTTATTAGTCATCATCCATATATTCGTGCTGTATCCCACTCATGCGGCCCCTGTGCCCAAGGTCAAATGACTTAGAAGTTTGTGTTCCGAAATCTGCGTTAAAGTTTTTAAATACCTTATATCTGTGCAGTCCTAAGTCACATTGACTTGAAACTTCTTATGCTTATTAGTCATCATCCATATATTCATGCTGTATCCCACTCATGCGGTCCCTGTGCCCAAGGTCAAATGACTTAGAAGTTTGCGTTCCGAAATCTGCGTTAAAGTTTTTAAATACCTTATATCTCTGCAGTCCTAAGTCACATTGACTTGAAACTTCATATGCTTATTAGTCATCATCCATATATTCATTCTGTGTGGCACTCATGCGGCCCCTGTCAAGGTCAAATGACTTTTCTGTCAAAATTTGCGTTAAAGTTTTCACATACCTACTATCTCGGTAACCGTCAGTCAGATTTGCTTGAAGCTTTGTATGCTTATTGGGCATCAAACTTCAAATAAATACACTCTGAGACCATCGAATGCCTCGTCGGGCTCGACATGCGGACCGCGGCCATCTCGTGTTAAAATGGCGGTCGTCGTGAATCATAGATGGCCGCCTTCTAAAAATAGTATAAATTCTTAAAAAATCTTCTCAAGAACCACTAGTCCGATTTCGACGAAACTTGACAGGAATGATCAATGTACAATGGTTTTTCAAAGCTGTTAAAATGGTGACCTCTGGGTCAAAAATAGACATGGCCCGGGGGGTCAACTTTTTAGCTCACCTGAGCGAAGCTCATGTGAGCTATTGTTACCGCAATGTGTCGTCGTCCGTGAACATTTTCAAACGTCTTCTCCTCGGTAACCATTGGTCCTATAGTCACCAAACTTCATGGTCATGGTCCTTAGGTAGGGGGATTACAAAATTGTTAAAATTACATCATTACGTAATCCAAGATGGCCGCCGTCTAAAAATAGCACTATTCTTCAAAAATCTTCTCAAGAACCGCCGACCGGATTTCGACAAAACTTGGTAGGACTGATCAATGTACAATGCTCTTTCAAAGTTGTTAAAATGGTGACCCTGGGGTCAAAAATGGGCGTGGCCCGTGGGGTCAAATTGGGGTCAAATTTTATTTTTGACAGCATATGGTCTTGTCATATATCAAATTGAAGGTATCAACGAGGCGATCACTCTGGTGCACTTTTTGTCAGTCGAAATCGGATGGTTAGGTCATCCATGATTGCCGCCGAAAGGTCAAAAGGTCGTTCTTTTATTAGAGATTTCAAAATTCTTCTTCACATGAACCGCTTGGCCCATGGTAGCCAAACTTAAAAGTTATGGTCCATGGGTGAAGCATTTTCAGATTTGTTAAAATGGAGGTCATCGCTAATCCAAGATGGCCGCCATCTAAAAATAGCATAAATTCTTAAAAAATCTTCTTCTCATGAACCGCTAGCTGGATTTCGACAAAACTTGGTAGGAATGATCGATGTACAATGCTCTTTCAAAGGTGTTAAAATGGTGACCCCGGAGTCAAAAATGGGCAAAAATGGGCGTGGCCCGTGGGGTCAAATTTTATTTTTGAACAAATATGGTCATGTCATATATCAAATTGAAGGTATCAACGAGGCGATCACTCTGGTGCATTTTTTGTCGAAATCGGATAATTAGGTCATCCAAGATGGCCGCCGAAAGGTCAAAAGGTCGTTCTTTTATTAGAGATTTCAAAATTCTTCTTCACATGAACCACTTGGCCCATGGTAGCCAAACGTAAGAGTTATGGTCCATGGGTGAAGCCTTTTCAGATTTGTTAAAAATAAAATGGAGGTCATCGCTAATCCAAGATGGCCGCCGTCTAAAAATAGCATAAATTCTTAAAAAACTTCTTCTCATGAACCGCTAGCTGGATTTCGACGAAACTTGGTAGGAATGATCGATGTACAATGCTCTTTCAAAGTTGTTAAAATGGTTACCCCGGGGTCAAAAATGGGCGTGGCCCGTGGGGTCAAATTTTATTTTTGACCGAATATGGTCATGTTATATATCAAATCGAATGTATCAATGAGGCGATCACTCTGGTGCATTTTTTGTTGAAATCGGATGGCTATGTCATCCAAGATGGCCGCCGAAAGGTCTAAAGGTTCTTTTATTAGAGATTTCAAAATTCTTCTTCACATGAACTGCTTGGCCCATGGTGGCCAAACTTAAAAGTTATGGTCCATGGGTGAAGCCTTTTCAGATTTGTTAAAATGGAGGTCGTCGCTAATCCAAGATGGCCGCCGTCTAAAAATAGCACAAATTCTTAAATCTTCTTCTCATGAACCGCTAGCCGGATTTCGATGAAACTTGGTAGGAATGATTGATATACAATGCTCTTGCAAATTTGTGAAAATGGTGACCCCAGGGTCAAAAATGGGTGTGGCCCGTGGGGTCAAATTTTATTTTTGACCGAATATGCTAATGTCATTATCAAATTGAAGGTATCGATGAGGCGATTGCTCTGGTGCAACATTTGTCGGATATTTTTCTCAGAAACCACATGGCCGATGATGGCCACACTTCATTGTAAAGTTAAGATCCTTGGGTGACATTTTCAGATTTGGTAAAATGAGAGTCATTGCTTAATCTAAGATGACCGCCATCTAAAAATAGCACAATTTTTTTAAAACACATGAACTCAATGTCACATTCTCCTCTGGTGTTCATGGAGTCAGGTGAGCGAATTAGGGCCATCATGGCCCTCTTGTTTACGGAATATGGTTATATAATACATAAAATCTAAGGATTGCAATAAAAAGTAGGCTGGAAGCATCCTGTTGTGGTCTCCAAACCTCTCAAAGTTGTGTAAGATATATCTGTACATATCGCGAGATGACTCCTACCCTGGTGACTTCTCAAGTTTGTCGCATTTTGTGCCTGTCATGGGCTTATTTTGATGTATATGTATCTTGTTTAAATATGGCGTAATGAGTTGACGTGACTTTTTGAGCGACGTCACCATTGACGTCAATGGGAATAGCATTTCTAAAAAAAATATATATGTTTAAACTGTAAACTGTATTTTGAATATTGAATACATATATATAAGAATCAAATTCTGGGAAAGTCTATTGGCTACTCAATGCATTTGATTTCATAAAAATCTTGAATGTATATTTGATGTAACGTACTAACAAGCACAGTTACAAATACATGTAAGTCTATGGGATTTAAATGTGTGGGAAATTACTTCTGTCCACCTACTGTACACGTAAGACTATGGATTGTACACAGGCTAACATATTTATACCACTGACGTGTTGAACGTTTTCCAGAATGAGACCTATTCCAAGGAGAGTTCCCTGGAACTTCTGAACAAGGATGTTGTCCAGTTTCACGCTCCGAGGTGGCAGTCTCTTAGGAGGGTAAATACGGCTGTGACTGGAGAAATGGGTTTTGTGACCAGTGTAGATCCAGATCAGCCTGTGCATACGCACAGTCTGATCAGGATCTGCACTGTTCACCATTCCATCAATGAAACACCTGCCATGCTTCTAACGACCAAAATAGATCATTTTCAGGCTACATGAGTATGCTATTTATTTAGGAGTTACACTGGTCACAAATCCCATAAGCCCTATTTCTCTAGTCACAGCCACACATATATTCAACAGAGGAATCTGTCTCCTTACAATACATGTATGGGCGGCTCAGGGATAGATTACAGGACTTCAATACTGGAGGTTTTGAGTTGAAAACCTACCCTAGGTCATGAAAAATACTTTCATAGTATTTCCATCTCACAGGTCTGTCTGTAGCTACAATAATTCACCTCCGATCTGTTATCTACGGCTACAATTTGACCTACTCACAAAATGTGAGCAACCGAAGTGCATACCCAAACCTGTTGCATGTAGGTCAGAATTTAGTAAACTGTATATTTTATACATTTTAACAAATAATCTTTGGTGTAGAACTAGTAAATTGCCAAAAATAATAGAACAGGGAAATCTTTTTCCCATGGAAGGAAGCCATCTTTTCTCTTCTTGTTGTTCAACATTCAACATAACGAAATGAAGCTTTAAAATTTACAAGATATACATGTAAATGTCAGATAAACGCCATGACACGGTAAAATAACCAATTTCAGCGTGTGTATGTTCTTTATTAATAATTTATTGATACAGCTTTGACAGTTTTATATCGCTAACATATCAAACACGCCGGATAACCGATTGCAAAAATCACTCTTCCATGTGTTACATTAAAGAGATGGTATTAAATTGCTACCCTCGTGAGAGATATGGATCTTGGTAGCAATTTTGTTTCTAGTCTGTCTAATGAGACATATATGACCTTAGTTGTTGCTGCGACGTTAAACCCCATTAGAGTTTGGCCTTGGTCTTGGACTGTAACCCATTCATGTTTCAGCGTCATGACATGCCCTGCTAGTTTTCAGACAAGTAACCAATTATATCCTAAAAATATTTTACTGACGGAAACATTTCAAATACTTTCTCATCAGAATTGTATGTTGTGACCATCATTTGAAACATTTCGGCGAGCTGGTTCAAATGAGTGGTCAAAACGTACCGGGTATACTTACTTTGAGAAATAAGAAACATAGAAAAGAAAATATTTGAAAATTTGCCTACTCCTCTGTCCTAAAAGTACATTCTAAATGTAATGCTTTAATAAAAATAAAACTTTCCAAACCAATCCTGATAAACTTGATAACAAAAGACACTAGCCTGGTATTCTGTTTATCAGGTAATAATTCCAGCACAAAGATATTTACACAATTCGCTTAGCAAGTCTCTGTCCAAAATTTATATCCCAGTAAACTCGCACGCCAAACTACTTTCCGTAACCGTGAGGCGCAGTTAAAATAATTCTTAAGAAAACGGAAAATAAACACATTTTCTTGATGAATTTATTTCAAATGCTGGAATTATAAGGAATGAATGGCCTTTTTGTGGAATTTATCGGGGATATAAACTTGGAAAAGTCGTGGGAATACTGGACGAAGGCCGGAAGGCCTCGTCCAGTATTCCCGCGACTTTTCCAAGTTTATACCCTGATAAATTCCACGAAAAAGCCATTCATTCCTATAATGTTTTATGCTGCGGAATGAGTAAATATGACATGGTTTTCATTGAAAACAATTATTATTTATGTTGGATCATTAAACTGCTGTAATTCGGTAACGTCGTTCGACCAATGGAACATCAGAGAAAGTAGTTGTGACAATTGGGCCGAATCATGACCGTTTGTTTCACGAAAGCTGCCCGAATGTTACGGCTATACATGCATAAACAATGCAAAAACAATATTTTTTTCGATAATGTTAAAATATATAAAAATTCAAGAATGAGCCTTCTTTTTATTTTGCGAAATTTGGTCCAATATTGATTTTATTACGAAAAAACAATTTCCCCATGTTAAATCCCCATAGACGGTGAAGATGTTGCTGGGGATTTAGCATGAGGGAAATTTGTCTAATTTCAAAAATAGTGGACCTATTTTCAATATTTAACTTTTGTTTCGGAGGCAAATTCCATTTTTTTGGTATTTTTTACTTGTCCCACAGCTGTTCCATCTCAGTTTCCCCCATGTTAAATTCCCATAGACAAATCATATTTCGTAATAAAATCAATGTTTGACCAAATGTCACAAAATAAAAAGAAGGCTGTTTCTTAAATTTTGATACAATTTAATGTTATCCCCCAAAAAAATTGTTTGGCATTGTTAATATGGCCGTAAAATTTGGGCAGATTTCGTGAAATAGACAGTAGACTTCCTACGACTAAAATGTTTGTAAGTGCAAAATTATGATAGTCTAATTACTGAATTTACATTTGCACAAACATTTTAGTCGTACGAAGTTTAGTGAAATGGCCTTCAGATATGCAGGATACGGTCATTTGTTATCAGTCAGCAGTAGCGGTAACTGCGGTCAGTTTGTAGCTGGGTACGTGATAAAATGGTTATCTGGGTTCATGTCTACTTACTGTCTGTATCGCAAAACCTGCCCAAATGTTACAGCTACCGGTGTATATATATAGCAATGCAAAAAAACATTATTTTCTTTTGATAATATTAAATTTTAAGAATGACCGCGAGTCACTATCAGGAAAATAAATATTACTAAATGATTATATCTGTTTTGCGGGCAGTCATACTTTTTAGAACTGGTGGAACAGTGACACAATTATCCACTTATTTAATTCCTATAAAGAAAATTGTGTGCCTACTGAGTGGGTTTGTACCTTTAACATGTGGAAAAGGAGCTGGAGCAGCTACACGAGGAGTTATAAAAAAAAAATGGAATTTGAAACAGAAATCTGGCTATCGATAGCTTGGAAAAGATCCAACTAAGATAACAAAAGTTAAATTTTGAAAATCGATCCACTATTTCTGAAATTAGGAAATTTTCCCCATGTTAAATCCCCGTAGAAGATGTCCATGCATGATGGTGATTTAACATGGGGAATTTATTTTCTTAATAAAATCAATATTTGACCAATATTCTTAAATTTGTCTAAAAGTAATAGTAGTGAAAAATATTGTTTTCTCCTTTTTATATAACCATACACAGGGATTCCCTGGGGAAACTAAAAAAATCGCCACTTCAAAAAAAAAATTCATTTTTTTTTCTTTGAAAATTGTAATTTTTTATCGCCAATTGTTTATTTTTATCATTGGCGATCGCCAGTGGAATCCCTGCATACAAAGTTTGCAAGTTTACCTGAAACAGACAGTAACATCTTTTTCCCACAGGATGTGATCGGCTGCACGACTGATGTGGACTATTTCCTGTGGCCGCGTAATGACATTGACCGGATTGAATGTCGCTTGTTCTCCAGGTGGAAAGGCGACAAGGGGCCGCATAGACTCATTCAGGTTTGTACCGTTTGTTAACGCTGTGTAGTTCACTATATAGTACCCTAGATGCACCATCGTCACTTTGGAAGACAACCAAGTATAACCATTGAAGGCCCAGGATATATCATCGCCGCTTTAGTGTTCTCGAAATTGAGACACTCCATGTGATTTTGTACCTTTGAACATCTGCGTAATTTCATGAAATACATTTACAATATTGCATGTACTCTGAAAACTGTGTCATGTCTCATATTGTAAGGCAAACAAGTATAAGCATTGAAGGTGTTCAATGGTACTGTTATACTGGGTAGTTTTACAATTTTGAGAACTCGGAAGCGACACTGATATATCTGGAGTGTAATATAGCGAACTGCACCGCATTAAAATAATTGCCTGTGTGTCTGTCTCCCCATCTGAATGGATTAAATTTCCATGGATTAAAGGTTTCTTTCGCACTATTGGATCGACTCAAAAAAAGAGAAAGCTTTCAGAGAGCTCAGCATAGTGATGACAATGACGTGTGAAAAGCCATAAAAGTTTAGTTTTCCAGATTCATATAATACTAAAACACATTTGTTAACCCCCGCTCTCCCCACACCCCTATGATAGTGGAGGTGGCATTTGGTGTTATCTATCTATCAATCACAAACCTTGTAACTCATAAAACTTAAACCATAATAGGTAGACGTTTGGCACTTGGTATGTAACTTTCTTGTGATGTGTATTTAAATTAAGCTTTCGTGTCACAGAGTGTCCGGTTTAGATAGGTGCCATTTTTTTTTTACATTATTCGTGACTTCAGGCTCCATTTGAATTTTTCCACCTGGATTACGAGAAGCAATTGATGCGCCTGTTGGCCGTGAAGGACAAGAATGCCGTGATTATCCACAACCCAGAGCAGTCTGTCTTCCTCTTCATAGATAAACTGCACATCCAGGTAATATACAGCCATAGTGGTTAGAATGTCCATATGGGGCTAAGGTGGTACCTTGTTCCAGTAGCCGATTTCATCAAAATTGCAAAGTATACTTTCCTAGCAAAGTATACTTTGAGGGAGCAATCATTGATTTTTCCGAAATGCATTATTTCATGCAGAACTAACGATTGCATATATTTAATGATTAAAACTATGCAGAATTATTATACTGAATTTATTACATTATCACAGCCAAAATTGGCTGTGATAATGTAATAAATTCAGTATAATAAAAATTAATAAATTTATTCTACAATTGAAAATTTCTCCCTTAAAGTATACTTTGCTAGGAAAGTATACTTTGCAATGTTGATGAAATAGGCCCCAGATACGCCCTCACTCCCATATATAAAATCTGGTAACCCCTCTGCCTATAGAAAATCTGGTAACCCTCTGCCAACTTTCTGCCATGTAGAAAATCTGGTAACTCCTCTGCCAACTTTCTGCCATATAGAAAATCTGGTAACCCCTCTGCCATATAGAAAATCTGGTAACTCTCTGAAAAATAGAAAATCTGGAGGGGTAGTCGGATATTCTTGTCTTATTGATGAATCCATCCACCTGGAGCTAAGTGATTGAGTTTAGTAAGGACCAGGACACTGTTTTTCAGTGCTGAAAGGTTTTTGTTGCCGTTTCAGTGCTGAACATATAGTGTCACCGCAAACGGGTGCATTTCCATCTGTATACGACCTTGCTATCGAACAGACTTAAAATCCCAATCAGTCCAATGCAAACAATCTCCCCATAGAGGTACCTTCCCATCTGTATACGACATTGCTGTTGAACAGACATAAAACCCAATTTGTACAGGTATTATATGGGATTTAGTACTAATCCCATGGATCCGGCCTTAAATGACCTTAGCTGTTGATAGGCCGTTAAAGCCCAACAAACAAACTAATCAATCAATCTCGCCATACTGGTACATTCCCGTCTGTATACAACCTTGCAGAAAACCCAATGCAAACGATCTCCCCACACTGGTACTTTCCAATCTGTATATGTGGCTGTGACTGGAGAAACGGGGTTTATGGGGTTTGCGACCAGTGTAGATCGAGATCGGCCTGTGCATCTCAAGTCTGATCAGGATTTGCACTGTTCGCCATTTCATCAATAACACACACATCATGCTTCTAAAAAGCAATATAGCTTGTTATCAGGCTGCAGGAGTGTGATATTTGATCAGGATCTACACTTGTCACAATTCCCATAAGCCCCATTTCTCCATTCACAGCCACATATGACCTTGCTGTTGAACAAACGTAAAACTCCAATCCATCATCTCCACATACAGGTACCTGCCCGTCTGTAAATAGTACGATCTTGCTGTTTTACTAACACAAATCCCCAATCAATCAATCTGTGCGTGTTCTAGACATCGACAAACACTGTGACGATGGTGAAGTTGTCCAACGTGTGTGTCTACCTGCCGCAGGATCAGCTGACCCACTGGGCCATGGATACCGTGGAAACGACCATCAACCCCCGACTCACCTAGACCCCTTTATTGGCCGAGATTGTGCACAGCTCTGCTTCGACCAATCAAACTTTCTGTGATTGTTCTCTCATTATGGACACAAAATCAGGCAAGTTTGATTGACCTTGGCCAATCAAACTGCCTGCTTTTGAGGATGAGAAGAGAGTAGACACTCGCAAAGTTTTTAATCACAAACCCAGATAAATAACAGTCCTTGAGAGTTTGTGCCCTATTCAGTATTGCATATGCACATTTTAGAAAGTTATGTCAAAGATGTACGATACCTCATATAAACGCCTTTAACGGCATCAAAAGTTGACTGTAATGGTAACAAAGCATATTCAAGTCAATTCTGCATGCACACTCTAAAATACATTATAGGAATGAATGGCCTTTTTGTGGAATTTATCGGGGTATAAACTTGGAAAAGTCGCGGGAATACTGGACGAAGGCCGGAAGGCCTCGTCCAGTATTCCCGCGACTTTTCCAAGTTTATATCCCCGATAAATTCCACAAAAAGGCCATTCATTCCTTATAATTCCAGCATTTGAAATAAATTCATCAAGAAAATGTGTTTATTTTCCGTTTTCTTAATAATTATTTTAACTGCACCTGACGGTTACAGAAAGTAGTTCGGCATGGAGTTTACTGGGATATAAATTTTGGACGTAGACTTGCAACGGACCAATCACATGTTAGGGAATTGTGTAAATATTTTTGAGCTGGAATTATGATACAATAGGCATAATATGTCATTGACTAGTAAATATGTTCCACCTCGACAAAATTGGTAATATTGACGTGTGCAAGCATACAACTGATCAGCTACCGCTTGCTGGTATTATGATCATAATTTAGTAGAAATAAATGCAGACTGGATGGTTTAAAGCGTGCATGACAAATGGTGTAGATCCTGAGAAGACCGTATGGATGTGTAGTCTGATATGGTCTACATTGTTCACAAAAGCACTTGGTACATTTCTGACCAGTGTCAATCTTCATCCTGCGACAGAGTAGTGGAAACTGTCCCCCTACTTCCACGGATCCCTTCAATTTGTTACTAACTTGCAACCCAACTAGTGTATTTGGAAATAACTTTTGCAGATGATTCTTTAACGATTAATTGTCAAGTAATACTGATCCCCGAGCGGACTGTCCGATCTAAGCTAGAGTGGATGCAATCATGTTCAGGTCCTGTTTGTGGATCCATATCACATTAATGATGGATACTGTGCCGACGAATGTTTGACCATTAAACACATTAAATCTTAAAAATATATAAATGTAAGTAGTTTGTTATCAATAACAAAAAAGTCACTTTCCCCAATAAAAAATTATTTGAAGAAATTCCATCAAATATTGATTTTATTGCGAAAAAAAGATTTTCCTATGGGAATTTAACATGGGGACTAAAAATAGATTATTTTTTTTAAATAATTTTTTATTTGCGGACCGATTTTCAAATTCTAACTTGTTTTCTTATTTTCATCATTTCCAAGCAATCTAGCCAGGTTTCGGAGTCGATTTCCAACATTTTTCGTTTTTTGACTCCTCCCCCACTGCTTCCTCTTCCTTTTCATCTAACACATTTTTTGGGGGGGAGGGTGACTTTTTTTGTTATTGGTGAAAAAGTACTTGCATTTAAATATTTTTTAGATAATGTATTTAATAGCCAAAAGTTCGTCGGCAGAAAAACGTGGAACAGACAGTAGTTACTGATCCGCATGCTTCAGCACTATCCCACGTCATGATCCAGTGTGTACGATACATGGCGTTAATAATTTATGTTGTGATCTACGTTGGTCGCGCATGTCCCAGCCTGACGATGATGCTAACATTTAGAGCAGGTGATCACCAGGATACCCTTCATGCTTTCCTCGAATGTCGTCTTGGAAACTCGGATGGTCTTTCTGAAAATCGTGTAGTCTTGGACCACGTGACACCTGTTAGTATCTTAGACCACTGGACACCTTACTGTCGATCGCATTCCTATCGGCCTGCTTTCTTTATCAGAGGGGTGCCCACTGGTATTGGCCGAGACAGGTACAGCTGATTCATGTACAGGCCTCTGACAATCTATATTGCTATCACATTTCTTGTTTTCTTGTTCATTATTAGTGTACATAGTTGTTTTATTTCTTTTTTGTTTATTATAGGGTACATGTAAAATATATTTGTTTTCCACAGTCTGAATGAGATACAAGTGATTGTTGTTGCTGAAAGATGATTGTTTGCGTGCATGTTGTCAAATGTGGCTGTGACTTAAGACATGGGACTACATATAAAAAAATTGTTGCCAGAACAGACCCAGAACAGCCACATAACTGCTCAATTGTTCACTTTTGTGGCTGAGAGGTTAGACTAAGAGTACTGGACTACAATACCAGAGATTGTGGTTTCAAACCTTGCCTTAGGCATCAAAATACTTCCATAGTATTTCCATACCATTTGCCTTTCGGATGAGACTTGACACCAAGGTCCCGTCCTTAAATGACCTCAGCTGTTGCTGGGACGTAAACCCATTCACTTTGTTCTCCGGTAAGTCGGTGTACCACACCCTGCTTTTATCAAACATTATATGCTCTTATCAGGCTACATGTCCGTGCAAACTAGACTGGTTACAAAAGCCATGAACTTTCTTTCTCCATTCAGTCACATGTTATAAGATACGATCTGACTGTATTCTCCAAATTCATACTCGTAATAACGCAGTTTGATTTACTTAGACTGAGAACAGCTCAACTTCGATGAAATCAAACTTCCTAATTACGAGCATGAACTATGGCATCACGGGACGGTTGAAAATAGCCAAAATTTACTGCTTTTCTGAGGGCGGCTGGTGACTTATAAAAATCACCGCCTCTCACAATCAGTTAAGGAGGCTCTTGCGACAAGTATTGAAAAATACTCGCAAATGAAGTACAAATCGCGCGCCACAATAAAAATTCAGTAACCGCATCAGATGTGTTCAATTAATTTTTTACAAAGTTACCCCACCCACCTATTTTTGGCCAGAAATTTCAACACGACTGAATTTATCGGAATTGTTTTCATGAAAATATGAGGCACAGATACTTTGTTATGTCTTGTGCTATCACTTGTAACACCACACCATTTACTGAAAATGATTTTAAAGCGGGGTCATAACCAGCTCAAATTTTTGCTACAAATGCCCGAAAAATACCTTAAATTCTGACGCGAAACCGTACCGGCGAGACAGCATAGCATGCGCCATTTTCCAAGATGTCAAAATCAACCGGAGCTAACATTCAGTTTCGTAGAATTATGAAATACTCTAAAAAAATACACCTAGTCAAGCCTCCCAAAGTCAAGAAATATCCATAAACCTATTTTTCTAGACACACTGGTGTAACTTACAGGGTCGGTAGTGAAGTATATAGAAAATCGTCCACCCCCTTTTTAAAGCTAGCTGCCCACTGTCCCATGAGACCTATGGTAGAGTCCCGGCTTATGCTTACAAGAGTTTCCTGGCTTATGATTACAAGAGTTTCCTGGCTTATGCTTACAAGAGTTTCCTGGCTTATGCTTACAAGAGTTTTTACAAGAGTTTCCTGGCTTATGATTACAAGTTTCATGGCTTATGATTACAGGAGTTTCCTGGCTTATGCTTACAAGAGTTTCCTGGCTTATGATTACAAGAGTTTCCTGGCTTATGCTTACAAGAGTTTCCTGGCTTATGATTACAGGAGTTTCCTGGCTTATGCTTACAAGAGTTTCCTGGCTTATGATTACAGGAGTTTCCTGGCTTATGATTATGGGAGATGGAGCTCTACATTAACCCTTTGTCCCCACATGTCCAACATTGATAATCCCTACATATCCAACATTGATAGTCCCTACATATCCAACATTGATAGTCCCCACATATCCAAGATTGATAGTCCCCACATATCCAACATTGATAGTCCCTACATATCCAACATTGATAGTCCCTACATATCCAACATTGATAGTCCCTACATATCCAACATTGATAGTCCCCACATATCCAAGATTGATAGTCCCTACATATCCAACATAGATAGTCCTTACATATCCAACATTGATAGTCCCCACATATCGAAGATTGATAGTCCCTACATATCCAACATTGATAGTCCCTACATATCGAACATTGATAGTCCCTACATATCGAACATTGATAGTCCCTACATATCCAACATTGATAGTTCCTACATATCCAACATTGATAGTCCCTACATATCCAACATTGATAGTCCCTACATATCCAGCATTGATAGTCCCTACATATCCAACATTGATAGTTCCTACATATCCAGCATTGATAGTCCCTGCATATCCAACATTGATAGTCCCTACATATCCAACATTGATAGTTCTATTTCTGGACTATTCCATTGTTTTGTAAAGTATCTGAAAGTTAACTATTTCACCCATAAATATCTGACATCGATGGTTCCATGCACTTTTCTGGACTATTCCATTGATCAGATAAGGGGTACATGTAGTTGTAAAATATACTGTAGATCTTGATGCGACCGTTGTTGTGTGCAGGGTTTAAAGGGTTAAAGTTGGATTAGCTATGTTTGTGCACTGTCCAATGTAGTACTGAAGTGTTCACTCACAGGCTCAAATAGTTCTATAATTTACGGTCAAAAATGTGTTAAATCTGGTTATTTTGTATGTTGCCTTTACGGTATTAACCGTTTGCATGCTGGTGAGCACAATGGGAAAATGAAATTCCTAGAAGCAGACTTACCCAGCTTGAAATGGAAGGGATCAGTGAATAAATCGATGGTCTAGTAACATAAGGTCGTAAGTGCTATGCTAAAGCATAGCACTTACGACCTTATGTTACTAGACCATCGAAATGTCAGGCTAACTCCACTGATCCTTGAAGTTATCATGTTTCCATTGACAAGTCGTATCTACACCACCGCCTGCGCTCATTTTGCCGGTATTTGTGAATTATTTATTTCAAAATACTTTAATATCGTGCCTAAAATCATGCAGGTTGATTAACTGAGCTAGCCAATCACACTGCTTGATTGCGAGTTGAGATACATGTTCAGAAACTTTGACATCTGGGCAAGTTTAATACAGGCGTATGTGTATTGCACATAGCCTAATGAATGTTTGAATAGTTTGTCATGAGGTGTCACAAATGATTTTACTGCAGGTAAGGAAGGATATTGGTTGCTGGTGTCATCACTTGAGACTAGCCATGTGATTATGTACCTAAGATCACAGGTGGAAGACTCGGACCTAGGCCCTGACAAATGGCTCATTTGTAAACCGTTACCCCGCCCACCAATTTCCGTGCAATATACACTGTAGCGTATACTGTATATTGTAAGGAAATGGGTGGGTGGGATAACGTTTTTCAAATGAGCCATTTATTGGGTCCTAGGTCCGAGTCTTCCACCTGTGCCTAAGATGTGCAATATTTTGTGTCGGACAAATATTTACAACTTTCCACGTCTAACAGAAAATATTGTAATTTTTTGTTTAAATACATCACATGGCTGGTCTCATTTGTATAGGTGCATATTGAGATTTTTTAATGTCTGTTTTTAAGCCACCGGGTTTCGAAGAAACGGGTGGCATATAGTGTTTGGACCGTCCGTCCGTCCGTCTGTCTGTCCGTCTGTCCGTCCGTCACACTTTTCGGTTAACCAATTTGTCACAGTTTCTCAAATATGCTGCAGGTGGCATCCGCGTTCGACAGACGCATTTCTTGTTATTTGTATGATGAAATCGTTCTGGCAGACAGTTGTATCTTACTGTAAGGGCCGTCGTATATATCTGCTATATGTACAGTTGCATACCATCATTTCCAAGCTGTGTGATGATTTCAGAAACTAATAACTTAATGTATATAATTGTCTCTGACAGTAAACGTTCAAAATTAATTAATACTTAATATTTTACCTACTCGTGCCCTAAGCATGAGCAAAGGAGTATTTGCATACCACTATTCGTTCGGATGAGACCAAAAATACCTGTTCATGATTTGAAGGCACACAGGCATGCATTTGAATGCCTATATCTCTAAATCATAGTGGAATCTCTAAGCCAGACACCGTTGGGACCTCCTGGGGTTCTGCTTATTATGTACAATATTCAGAATATGTTTTCACAAAGGATGTGACTGAAATTGTCTCTGATGGGAGAATGCTTGTGCAACAGGCCATGTGTTAAAAATGTGATAAATAAACAAATATATGTGCTGGAGTGGCGTATTGTTTTGTTAATTTAGTATTCCTGTTGTGTGCACAGGTGGATAAAGCCTCATGCCCTGTGCAGGCACCGGGGTGGGATCAACTGATCCTGAGAATAGTGCTGCAGTAGCCATTGCTTGTCGTAAAAGGCGACTAAACTGGCTTAACGATTGGGTTCATACTTTCCGGAACCCACTATACCGGATTTGGCCCTCATGTACATTTTTGGCTTTCTTGTATGTGAGAGTTGAGTCGGGCTATGCCCCATATATAAAAGTAAGATTAGCGCTAATCCTATTACTTTTAGGGGATGGGATAAATGATGCTGGTGTGGCGAGGGCCTGGCACCAGATCAGGTTGTTCTAATTTCAGGACTGAATATATATTTTGATTGTAAATATTGAGTTCTGAAGTTGGGATTTACCCCCCTTGGACAGGTGGATACGGGACTCGACCCCGTTGACCCGTCTGCGTGTAGACTCCCTGAGGCTTGTACCTCTATGTCAGAAAAGCGGACGTTAAACCCTATTCACTCACTCACTCACTGACAAAAATCGTCTTATTATTATCCTCTAATAATAGGCCTTTAGAGTCAATATTTTGTTTTTATGGCAATTTCATTTCTCTGACTTTGCTGGTGTCTAATCATGATTAGAATTTTGTAACCATTTTAGCTCCCTAGCTCACGATATTCACCTGTGAATTAGGTTAGCGAAGTGAGACAGCGGTCCCTATTCACTAACGTCATTATCTTGATCCTTATTTCCCGCGCCTACAGCCACCATATTTCTACTACACAATTCTCTTCTGGTACACATAATTTTGCACATATAACGCAAATTACCTAGTTTATCATCTATATAGACTGATATGTATATATTCTCACATACATTTCTAGTCATATTGGATTGATAATGCATTATAGTAAATACTTGAACAAGGTACATGTATCTATATTTATATGGGCTCGATGGTTAATACCAGTGACTGAAACCAATTGCATCCAGTGAGATAAAATAATAATCAATAAACCAATATGCCATTATTGCAGACTAATACGATTGGTACACCAAGTACATGTTTATGTAACATAACATTTTTATGAAAGACATTTTTGTCGCGCCTGCTTTAGCAGAGGCGCGACTATAGTCGGCGCTTTTTCCGTTGTCGTCGTCGTCCGCGTCGTCCGTTTTTTTTGTACGGCAAATGCGTTAAAGTTATTGTTTTTTCATAATATCTCTTTAACCCCTTGCCAGACATTGATAATATTTCATATCAATGTTTGTCTAGGGATGATGCTTCATTACGCACACCCCCACATCCAAATTTTGAAGGTCAAGGTCATTTATTTCCTTGTAATGTTCACCGGTTTTGTAACAGAAATGCGTTAAAGTTATTGTTTTTTCACAATATCTCTTTAACCCCTTGCCAGACATTGATAATATTTCATATCAATGTTTGTCTAGGGATGATGCTTCATTACGCACACCCCCACATCCAAAGTCTGAAGGTCAAGGTCATTTATTTACTTGTAATGTTCACCGGTTTTGTAACAGAAATGCGTTAAAAGTTATTGTTTTTTCACAATATCTCTTAACTCCTTGCCAGACTTTGATAATATTTCACATCAATGTTTGTCTAGGAATGATACTTCATTACGCACACCCCCACATCCAAATTTTGACGGTCAAGGTCATTTATTTACTTGTAATGTTCACCGGTTTTGTAACAGAAATGCGTTAAAGTTATTGTTTTTTCACAATATCTCTTTAACCCCTTGCCAGACTTTGATAATATTTCACATCAATGTTTGTCTAGGAATGATACTTCATTACGCACACCCCCACATCCAAATTTTGAAGGTCAAGGTCATTTATTTACTTGTAATGTTCACGGTCAAATGCCTCGGCAGGCGCGACACCGCTTCCGTGGCGGAATTCTTGTTTAGTAAATGGGGACATATTGAATGGATTATCATTTATCGCACACCAGTATATATATTATTTACCTAACATTAAACCAATATGAACTATATTGTTTGCAAAAAAACATATTTACCCATCTAACAAAATGTTTTTACAACTTAAGAACATTATTTTGGTTTATCATGGCACATATTTTGTTTATCAACACTTCGGATAATGGCCATGTGTAATATGCTAATTGTGCTAACACAATACTTTGTGTGTCCTTTTTAGCGCGCCTTCCGAAGGAAGAAGTGCTTGTGGCATACCCTCGGCATCGTATGCGTCCGTCTGTCCGTCCGTATGTCCGTCCGTCTGTCTGTCCGTCTACAGGTCTTCAAAAATTATAATGGCCTATATTTTGTTTCTTTTCTTGGATTTGCTTCATATTTCACACACGCTTTGCTCCAAGGGTCCTCTACTGCACTGTGGCAAATCCACGTACGTGTCGCCCCTTCTAAGCCCAGGGTCAAGGGTCGCATACTTTGTGCATCTCGAAACCTTGACGCTCGGGTAAATGGCCTATATTTTCTGTTAACTTGCTTGGATTTCCTTCATATTTCACACACGCATTGCTCCAAGGGTCCTCTACTGCGCTGTTGCAAATCCACGTCCGTGCCGCCCCTTCTAAGCCCAGGGTCAAGGTCACATACTTTGTGCATCCCGAAACCTTAACACTCGGGTAAATGGCCTATATTTTCCTTGCTTGGATTTGCTTCATATTTCACACACGCATTGCTCCAACGGTCCTCTACCTCTGCTAAGCCCAGGGTCAAGGTCAAATACTTTTGTACGCTCGAAACCTTAACATGCTCTGGTAAATGGCTCATAAATTTTGTTTCCCTTATCCAGCATGTTGTGTTTTCAAATGTGCCCTCGGTTCCTTTGCTGCCACCGGGCGCGCTTCGTTGTCCTCTGACAACTCTTGTTCTATTCATGAAATCAATTGATATTTTATTAAATTGATATTTTATCTCATTTTATCAATGAGTTCGATAATAACTCTATAATTGTTTTGTAATTTTAACATTTTTATGAAGGTCATTTTAAATTTATGCTAAAATCATCCACCCTATAACGTATATATTGTAGTTTTTGTCGCGCCCGCTTGCGGAAAGCGCGATATAGTCGGTCGTTTGGCGTACGTACGTACGTACGTACGTACGTGTGTCCGGTTAAAGTTTTTGGTTAAGCTGTAAGGTTAAGTTTTTTGGTTAAAGTTTTTGGTTAAGTTCTTTGGTTAAAGTTTTTGGTTAAGTTTTTTGGTTAAAGTTTTTGGTTAAGTTTTTTGGTTAAGTTGTTTGGTTAAAGTTTTTGGTTAAGTTCTTTGGTTAAAGTTTTTGGTTAAGTTTTTTGGTTAAGTTTTTTGGTTAAAGTTTTTCGTTAAAGTTTTTCGTTATACTATATCTCTGCAACTGCTTTGCCCATTACCTTGAAACTTCACATGGGTGTTTATCATCATCTATATTTTCATTCTACCCCTCTCCCGTGTGGCCCCTGTGCCCAATGTCAAGGTCAAATTACTTTGAAGTTTTTGGTTAAGTTTTTTGGTTAAAGTTTTTGGTTAAGTTTTTTGGTTAAAGTTTTTTGTTATACTATATCTCTGCAACTGCTTTGCCCATTACCATGAAACTTCATATGGGTGTTTATCATCATCTATATTTTCATTCTACCCCCTCCTGTGCGGCCCAATGTCAAGGTCAAATTACTTTGAAATTTTTGGTTAAGTTCTTTGGTTAAAGTTTTGGGTTAAGTTTTTTGGTTAAAGTTTTTGGTTAAGTTCTTTGGTTAAAGTTTTTGGTTAAGTTTTTTGGTTAAGTTTTTTGGTTTAGTTTTTCGTTATACTATATCTCTGCAACTGCTTTGCCCATTACCTTGAAACTTCACATGGGTGTTTATCATCATCTATATTTTCATTCTACCCACCTCCCGTGCGGCCCCTGTGCCCAATGTCAAGGTCAAATTACTTTGAAGTTTTTGGTTAAGTTTTTTGGTTAAAGATTTTGGTTAAGTCTTTTGGTTAAGTTTTTTATTTTTTTGGTTAAAGTTTTTTCGTTATACTATATCTCTGCAACTGCTTTGCCCATACCTTGAAACTTCATATGGGTGTTTATCATCATCTATATTTTCATTCTACCCCCCTCCCGTGCGGCCCCTGTGCCCAATGTCAAGGTCAAATTACTTTGAAGTTTTTGGTTAAGTTTTTTGGTTAAAGTTTTTGGTTAAGTTTTTTTGGTTAAGTTTTTTGGTTAAAGTTTTTCGTTATACTATATCTCTGCAACTGCTTTGCCCATTACCTTGAAACTTCATATGGGTGTTTATCATCATCTATATTTTCATTCTACCCCCTCCCGTGCGGCCCCTGTGCCCAATGTCCAGGTCAAATTACTTTGAAGTTTTTGGTTAAGTTCTTTGGTTAAAGTTTTTTGTTAAGGTTAAGGTTAGTTAAGTTTTTTGGTTAAAGTTTTTGGTTAAGTTTCTTGGTTAAAGTTTTTTGGTTAAAGTTTTTGTTATACTATATCTCTGCAACTTCTTTGCCCATTTACCTTGAAACTTCACATGGGTGTTTATCATCATCTATATTTTCATTCTATCAATCACACCCGGTGTTTTTTCGCTGAACTGCTGCCAATGTCAAGGTCAAATACTTTGAAGTTTTTGTAATTAAGTTTTTTGGTTAAGTTTTTTGTTAAGTTTTTTGGTTAAGTTAAGTTTTTTGGTTAAAGTTTTTCGTTATACTATAACTCTGCAACTGCTTTGCCCATTACCTTGAAACTTCACATGGGTGTTTATCATCATCTATATATCATCTACCCCTCCCGTCGCGCTGTGCCCTTATGTCAGGTCATTTTATACTGGTTTAAGTTTTTGGTTAAAGTTTTTGGTTAATGTTTTTGTCGCGCCCGCTTGCGGAAAGCGTGATATAGTCGGCACTTTGGCGTACGTACGTGTGTCCGGTTAAACTTTTTGGTTAAGTTTTTTGGTTAAGTATTTTGGTTAAAGTTTTTCGTTATACTATATCTCTTTTTTTAGTGTCCATGCCTCGCCACAAGGCGCGACATGCAGGCCGCGGCCATCTAGTATTGCATTCAACCTTATCAAAACATGCATGCTCACTATTCTGAATGTTCTGGATTTTGTTTACGAGAACATTGGTTTATGTGGATATTGAGCTTAGCATAGTTTACTCGTATATTGCTACTGTTATGGCGGCCATTTTAAAGATAGCAAATATTGATTTATAGATAGCACCTGGACATGTAGAAATTGTTTCATAGCACTTATCGTTTTTGGCGACCATCTTCGATTTATGAGAGGAAACTCGTACTAAATGGCATACATTTTCATATAAAATTTCAATTATAGCCAGTACAACTGTTGAAATGACGTGTGTATCAAGAAACTTATGAAGTTTAACAGGATATTTTCTTCATTGGTAGTCAAAGTGGTGGCCATCTTGAATTTCACAAATGCAAAAGTGTCAATTCCTTCACATTTTCGCATATATCTACCAACTATAGTAGTGAGTGGTAGTCGGGCGAATGAGACTGCGTAAATTAACGGTATGGGTTCCTCCTTATAGGAATCACGATTTGCCTGGTTTGGCCCTCAGGTACGTTTTTATACGACCGTTTTTAAAAAACGGTACATATTATGTTTTACCGCACGGCGGGCGGGCGGCCGGCGGGCGGGCGGCTGAAGAAAAAGCGCATAGTTCGTGTACACAACTCCTCCGAAACCGTTCAGTCGATCGATCTGAAACTATACACACGTGTTCTACACATATTGAAGATGTGCACCTTGGTCTTTTTATGCCGACAAATTATTTTTTAACAAAAATATCACCTTTTTAACTTAGCCATTTTTCCTACATTTGTCTATACAATTCTATATAGGGTACAGAGTTTGTGTACACAACTCCTCCGAAACCGTTCAGTCGATCGATCTGAAACTATGCACACGTCTTCTACACATATTGAAGATGTGCACCTTGGTGTTTTTATGTCGAAAAAATATTTTTTAACAAAAATATCACCTTTTTAACTTAGCCATTTTTTCTACATTCTTCTATACAATTCTATATACGGTACAGAGTTTGTGTACACAACTCCTCCGAAACCGTTAAGTCGATCGATCTGAAACTATACACACGTCTTCTACACATATTGAAGATGTGCACCTTGGTGTTTTTATGCCGAAAATATATTTTTTAACAAAAATATCACCTTTTTAACTTAGCCATTTTTTCTACATTTTTCTATACAATTCTATATAGGGTCCAGAGTTTGTGTACACAACTCCTCCGAAACTGTTCAGTCGATCGTTCTGAAACTATACACACGTCTTCTACACATATTGAAGATGTGCACCTTGGTGTTTTTATGCAGAAAAAACTATTTTTTAACAAAAATATCACCTTTTTAACTTGGCCATTCTTTCTACATTTTTCTATACAATTCTATATACGGTACAGAGTTTGTGTACACAACTCCTCCGAAACCTTTCAGTCGATCGTTCTGAAACTATACACACTTAGAAGATGTGCACCTTGGTGTTTTATGCTGAAAACTTATTGTTTAACAAAAAATATCACCTTTTTAACTTAGCCATTTTTTCTACATTATTGTATCCAATTCCCTATCATTTCTACTTTACACTCTACCTTTCTATCTCTGCCTAAATTGCTGTCTGGCCCATATTCGACGGGCGTATTTTGTGACTTGCGGCACTCTTGTTATCTTTGGCTCTTTAGTTACCTGGGAGTTTAATTGGGTTATTGCCCATTATAACAGTAGTAAGATTATTACTGATCGTACTGCTTTTGGGAGGGGCCAAGTGATTCTGGTGTGGCGAGGATTATTCTGATTTCAGGGCTGAATATATAGTTTTGTTATTGTAAATATTCAGTTCTGATTTTGGGATTTTCCCCTCATTTGTACATGTACATTGTACTTGTACAGGTAATATATGGGATTTAGTACTAAACCCATGACCCGGCCTTAAATGACCTTAGCTGTTGATAGGCCGTTAAACCCCAACAAACGAACAAACAAAACCAAATATAGTAATATTCAGGCGTTAGTTTAAGTTATGATGTTGGTTAAAACGAATCTTATATTTTTATATATCCTTGTGGAACAGTCATTTCAGGTCAAGCTGACCTCTAAATGACCACACATCTGCTGGGTACCCGCATCTATCCGAAAGATTGCACATCATAAAAGTCAGTCCGCATGCTGCCCATGTGTATACGCATATTCTGAAAGTATTTGAATAAACCAATTCTGAATGTCTGCTCGCTTACGCACTTGCACTTGACACCCGTCTAAATTTCGTCAGTACATGTATTATACTGGAGTCGGCTAATACAGAAATTGAACTCGACCATTACTATGGAATGAAGGTATCGTCTATATACATGGTTGTGAGCGAACCGCAATGACGGCTGGCAAGGACCGCAGGCCAGACCGCGATATAGTGGCAAGGTCAGCTTCCCTCCCGCCGGCCAGACCGCGATATAAACGTGTGTGTCGTCTATTTATGGACATAAATGCAACTAACGGGCTGTAATTGATACAATCTACAAATAATTATGACGTAGAACAAATTGAGACATTACAACACACATACCCCTGATGATAGTTTCGCTTTCCGTCATTACAATCCATTTACGCCACATGGCTGCGACTAGACTAACATGCCATGTCTCTATATCATGTTTAACTTCTATTTTTCATTATCTGACTTTTTTCATTTATTATTTTCTTTGCTATAGAGACTGGCTTCCATCCCATTGGGTCACATAGCGAACTCTAAACTCGAATACTCGATACGAATACGCGCATAATTTTGACACTTCGTGAACTGTACGATACCGAAATCATCTGACAATACGTTTAAATAATATTAATACACCAAATTTCATTCATAATTTATATGCAACTACTTTCCTTACTAGTTATTTCTCAACATTTCTTTGTAAAACAGCGTGCATAACACGTTCAGTTTATCACCGTCGCCATTTTTTTTCCGAGGTACAATATCGGAAATCTGCAAAGTAACCGACCAATGAAATCGATTAACGTATGTGGGGGTTTCCCGCTCAGATGTCAGATAGTCTGGCAGCCAAGTGTATGGCACGTTCATGCAGGAGCTTAACTTTATTTGGAATAAAATATTTTTTTTTATTGGCGATTTTGATTGCGCAGATCATCAACATCAAGAATCCGACTGATGACACTATGTCATCTTTGATCATTTTGAGAAATTTGCATAAATCCAAAATGGCTGCCAAACAGTTATAGTGTGTCATATATAGTTGTTTCCACATGAGGTATTAGCATACATTAACAGCATAAAGTGGATTTACTTGACTTATCGAGATAAGTGATCAACATTAAATTTCAATTCACTGTTAAATGGTAAAAATCCAACATGGCCGCCAAACGTAACATGATATTTTGTATATGACTGCTCCCACGTACACTCCATATGAAAACAACATGTATACTAATCTTGGATATATTGACATGATAAACGCTTACAGTAAATTTGATAGTAACTAGACACATTTGTGAAGAGCGAAAGTCCAAGATGGCCGCCATATATACAGAAATCATCGCATGACGATCATCACAGAGAATAATAATTAAGTATATAATTGCACATCGATGTCATATCGTAGTAAATTGGAATAAAAGTACTGAAGTTATGTATACTATGAACGTTTTTACTAACTTAGGAATACAATTAGATAACTACCAATAGCAGAAATCATAGATGGCCGCCAAATATAAAAATAATGTTGCCTTATATTGAACAAATTGCATATAATTACTGGATTATTATAAAGTATATCTCTTAGATACTTATATACATGGCAGACGTATATATAAAGATAAATTACCTCGCAATGGCAATCATATCGTGTAATGATTAAATATTACATTTCAAAGGAAATAAATATATGGCTAATGGAGGCTCTAGAGATGCAGTATACATGGACACAACTATTACCCAACAGTCCAAACATTAAAAAAAACACAATCATATTGAAGTGCAATACACGAAGACATGACAACAAGGATGCCGCTTTGGTATTGTCAAAACAGTCCAGTTGGGTGGGTTGTTGAAACCTGATTAAACACCATATAATTTCTCCCGCAAACCTCACCATCATAAGTGAAAAGGACATATATACAAGGCAATGATGAATCAAACATTATTAATGCATGTATACTGTACACAAAAAGACATTTAATTACACAAAATGTATCGGTTTCCGTAACTGAAAGCTAATATTGTAAATTATAACTATATAAGAAAAACAATGATATAATTATGATGACACAAACAGCATTTTCATATTAGTCTATCAAATTGCGTGAATAATGTATGCCTCATATCCATATTATGGTACTTTGAAGTTTGTCACGTTCTATATATGTGTGTACCATGTGTATTGCTGTCTGCATGTACTATAATCGTTTTTGTTACCATGGGTATTTAGTAGTGGCACAACTAGATTGTCTGTCATATAATATCAATTACATTTGTATTAGCTGTGTCCTACCTGTGGTATTTAATATATAGCATCTCCATGTTCTTCTCGAAATTATTATATTTGTGATTACGGTTGTTTTTCTTTGATCCACATTTATGTATACTGACGGCGTCATGTCTTAGTTTTTACATATCATATGCATTCAACAGGTGTTGAATTCTGTCATATGTTTAAATAAGTAAAACTCATTAAATGGCATATAAGCTACACAATAATTCGACAAAAATAAAAATAGTATTTGTATTGCTTATCTTTGAAACAATACACAGAGAAAAATTGATGTACATGTGTACATACTTTATCTCATCATATAAATATGTTGCTCTACATCGGCGATAGTGGTCTGAAAACACATCAATTACTTGCAGCTTACAAAGTAATAAGTGATATTAAAGTGGTGTACATCAACCATCATGTGCATACAGCCACTTTGCGGAAACTGACTACTTTCACAGAAAGAAAACATGTGGCCAATACTATCAGCTATGTGGTTGTACTAAGTAGGTTGAAAGCACGTAATGGTAGCCAGAAACTGGAATAAGCTACTGGATGGCTGAACTATGTTATTGTACGTAGTCGCCGATTGTTACAGAAATATATAGACGTATCATCCATTTGTACTTATTCAATTGCTATATCCAGACCACTCAGTTGTTAATGACACTATCTAGAGGAGCCATTTCATGCGATGTTTGCACAGTAAATCACATGAGCATTTGCGTTTGTGGAGCCAATGATATAAACAACGACATCTGGTGTTTTTACAAATTGGGAAGTACAATGTATCTCCCTGCCAACAATAGAAGTATGAATGCTGCTATGTATGACAAAGACAAGACAAAACAATATCAAAATATCTAACTGAATGCACGAGTTTAAATCTTATATTATAATATAATTGTATTACTATTATAAGTTACTATATTCATATCCGGCGGCCATATTAGACTTACGTTATTGCCGATGCTGTCTAATGGTGTATATCAAGGTGTAATTACAAAAGCTATTTACTACACAAGTTAGTTGTCAGGTAATATGATATTTGGTGGTCACCTTGGACTAATGCGATTGAAACATGTGTCTAAATACATACCCAATGTATTGGAATAATTATATACCTCCCCATAAATACAATATTGGTATGCAAATTCGCTCTGATATGATTGCAAGTATATAGTGTTTCTTATTTCAAGATACGGTTGCAAGTACATTGTAATATATTTATATATGGCTGCCATCTTGGACTTGTGTTATATAGATTAGTATATAATTTCACATCAAAGTTACAAAAAACACACATTCATTGTTTTAAACACATAATTAAAAAACGTATATTCTTTGATATGACGAATTAGTGAAAGTATGTAAAATGTTTGGCGGCCATCTTGGATTTTTTCTATATGCTGTTAAGGAATTGAATTTTAAAGTTGCCCGTTTGTGTCAACAGGTTAATATTCATTATTACTCTCTTAGATGGTTTAATTTCCCTATTTCCTGGGGATGCAATTATATCGCACAATATATCTTGGTGGCAGCCATCTTTAATTTATGCAGATTTCTCCAAATGCTCAAGGGTAACAGATTTGCATCAGTCGGATTATAAAACTAGAAAGTATACATAGGCAAAATCAGTAGTAAAAAACTTAAGTTATTCAAAACGAAGTTAAGCCCCAAAATCGGCCTTTGGCCTCCGGACTAAAAACAGAATTACGGAAGTTAATTTATTCTGCCGGAAATTCTTCGGCAAAATGGCGACAGTAGCGTGTAAACTTTGTACAATTTATGTAGTCGGACAAAAGGAGCGATAAACACTTTATTTTAATAGGCAAGTCACCCATTGTAACTCATACAGGCTATTTAATATAATTTCTGGCTTTGCACTGCTGGTTTAGCACCATTAGACGCGTATTTAGACAATAATCGACAGATTTCAAATCTTGAAATCAAGTCGCTACAGTAGGTATCTGTGAGGTCTATGGCTGTAACGGTAGTGAAAGCCATAGTGCTATGTCTAGGCTGCGACGTAAAACATCACTCGTGCACCCAACACATCTGAATTCAAAACTACACCCCGCCTGGCCATGTTTTTGATAAGAAAAATAGAACATAAACAGCAGACGACAACATTTAATTCACCAGCTTACTGGTTAAAGGCACCGCGTCTCAGATGATGTATCGGGCATCCAATGTGTATTTTTAGCTTCATGCACAGTAAATCAACATACATAAATCAATCGCACCGATTTTCTCTCACCCACGATAGTGGAAATAGTGGATCTCGAATAAATTGTCTGCTGTTGCCTTTATATCTTGTCATATTTCTCAATAAAAACATGGTTTGATAGCACCTCAGAATCATTTCCAATGGAAATGATTCTGAAGTGCTGTCAAAGCATGTTGTAAATTATTCTAAAGTGCTGTCAAAGCATGAGATTTATGAAACGAGTCACGCACAATTTATGCACCGAGCCTCTGGCGAGGTACATACAATTGCGGACGAGTTTCATAAATCCCATATCAACGGGAAACGAGTTTGAGATTCTGTTTATCGCATGACTTCAGCCTTCAAAGAGCAGAACACTTTGAGATAGCCAGTACGTTTCAGTGAGCAGATGCCATTGACTATTTTCGCATATACTTGAAAATCCCCACAGAGAAAAATAGTTTTAATCCTAACAATTATTATTATAAATATGGCATATAACAGGTTCCTGTTCTTTGTAAATACTAAACACTTCATACTACCAAACGGGAGCTCATTCTGGCAATTGCAGTAATTTTAGTAAGTCACTGACGCGTTTAATGACGTTAAGACATGATGACGTCAACGGCAAAACACCGTTGCTTTGTCGCGTCATTACAGACGTCATTTGGAACGTTTCTATTTTATTAATTTGACATAACGTTGGTGCATAATACGAATACGTAATAAGAGTAAGACGGCCAGCCAATCAAATGCGCTCCAAGTGTTATTACACGTGTGACGTAACACATTTATGAAATGGGTTAAAACACTCAATAACAAGGATTTCATGTGATAAAGTGAGACAATATACCAATAAATCACAATTCCGGAAGTTTTGGAAGTAAGTCCAAATATAGTATATCCGTTAGTCGGATCATTACCTTACTTCATCAGTAGCTTCCTCACATTACTAACTATCCATCCAGTGTCTTTCGTGTGTCATTGACCTTTACCTTAGTTTAAACATGTGTATTGCATATAAATGCAATGTGCTTGGGCAACACGTTCTCTCAACACTATAGTGTTTAAACGAGGACGAGGCCGGAAGGATAAATTCCACAAAAAGGCCGTTCATTCCTATAATAGTTACAGCCCTTACCCAAGTATTACAACAATACAGCAATTGAACAACAATGACGATAAGTATACATGCATTTCAAATAATCATGTGGTATATATATGTTTGCATAATGTACGACAAAAACCTCGTATAGAAAGAGAGAGAACATGTGGATAGAGAGAGAGAGAGAGGGGAGCTTGGTAGAAAGAATGAAAGAAGTATGTGTCACAATGTACATATACTATATAACATAATTCATCGATAGATGTGTACTGCAGTGGATTTCAGTGTTCATTATTATCAGGTGTTAGTGGATGATGTTGGCAAATGGTGATCATGACCTTTGTGTAAACAATTTGAACGTACATCCAAATTAAGCACATCTCCTGATACATTAGTCGGATGTTCGCCAAACTTCATCAGTAGGTTCCGTACATTGATACCTACCTAACCACCCTGGGTCCTTTGGGTGGCATTGACCTACTTTTCTCGACATATATGTCACGCCCGTCAAAACTTGGACTTGGATGTGCGCCAAACTTTATCAATAACCATGATACATCATCCGGTGACCATGACCTACCTTTCTCGAAATATAGGTCACGTCCGTCAACACTTGGATGTTCTTTCAAATTCCGTATATTTCCTGATACGTTAGCCGGATGTTCGCCAAACTTCATGAGTAACTTCCTTACATTAGTGTGTACCAGCAAGAAACGAAAAGTGATTTTATGTAATGATAATTCAACACCTAATAAGTTCCCGTTAATGACGCTAACGTAATCAATTGAAATTTAGTAACCATCGATTTAAATAAAAAAAACATGTTTATAATACTGAGAAATAATTCCAGCACACAAATATTTACACAATTCCCTAACATTTGATTGGTCCGTAGCAAGTCTCCGTCCAAAATTTATATCCCAGTAAACTCCATGCCGAACTACTTTCCATAACCGTCGGGCGCAGCTAAAATAATTCTTAAGAAAATGGAAAATAAACACATTTTCTTAATGAATTTATTTCAAATGCTGGAATTATAAGGAATGAATGGCCTTTTTGTGGAATTTATCGGGGATATAAACTTGGCCTTCGTCCAGTATTCCCGCGACTTTTCCAAGTTTATACCCCGATAAATTCCACAAAAAGGCCATTCATTCCTATAATAACTAATGTAGCAAATGCTATTTCTGTGGGTATTATAAACATTTATTTTACCAATCCCCATTTTTGTCGCGCCTGCTTTAGCAGAAGGTGCGACTATAGTCGCCGCTTTTTACGTTATCGTCCGCGTCATCGTCCGAAATGTCGAAAGGTTTGTACAAGTTTCATCATCATTGTATAACTTTAATATTACTTTGATATAGGTGAGTATTTGAAACACACTCATGCCGCCATTAACATGAACATGACTGTTTTCACATTCACATTTATTACGGAAAAACTTAGCCATTTTGTGCATCAATCAGTTTGTACAAACTTCTTCATCATGGTATGACTTTAATGTTACTTGACGGATTACTTCAATAGTTGGACATTTGGTATATTTGAGCATTTGGAACACACTCATGCCGCCATTAACATATCCTTGGCGTTTTTTTTAACATTCACATTTTTTAGGAAACACTTAGCACTTTTTGTTTGATCATGGTAATTTGTTTTTGGTCAAAACTTTGTGCACGTTTCTTCATCATAATATAACTTTAATATTACTTAACGGATTGCTTCAATATTTGGACATTTGAATCATGTGATCATTCGAAACACCTGCATATCACCATTAATATGATCTTGACCTTTTTATCTTCGGATGTTTGCGGAAACACTTGGCCATTTTCTTAAAATCGTTGGTACAAGTGTTTTCATCATCGTATATCATTAATGCTACTTGATGGATTGCTTCAATGTTTGGACACTTGATATGTAAGCATTTGGAAGAGACTCATGCCGCCATTAACATGAACTTGGACGTTTTTACCTTCACATTTTTGCGGAAACACTTGGCCATTTTTTGCTCGAAAAAGTTTGTACAAGTTTCTACATCATGGTATAACTTTAATATTACTTGACGGATTGCTTCAATATTGGACACTTGATACGTGTAAGCATTTGGGAAGACACTCATGCGCCATTAACATGACCTTGACCTTTCTTACCTTCACATGGTTGTGGAAACCCTTAGCCATTTTTTTTATGTCAAAATGTTTCTTCAACCTTGACCTTTTTCGTGGTTTAAACATGCACTTCACTGACGGTATTTGTGATGCTAGTCCTGTACATGCTCATGATCTTATCACGGTAAAATGCATTGGCAGGTGTGACAGCGCTTCCATGACGGAATTCTTGTTTTTACAGGCGACTTATAAGTACAAATAGGTTCAGAAATACTTTGCTGTAATATATAATAAAAAACGTTTTTGTCCTATTCAGTTTCATCACTTTCTATGCATATATGAGACCCAGTGCATTTAAAGGTACATGTACACTCAGTAGGCACAAACTGTTCTTTATATCAGAGACATTTTCTAGCAAAATAAACATTAATTTACTATTACCCCACGCATTTATTGGCATTATTATACATTTTATATCAGACGTAAATTTCCACATTGATATTAGGGGCGATAACCGTGTTTTCTTAACATGTTAATGGACATTACTATTTATTCTCTGCATTTATGTTTTTGATTTGCAATGATTATACATTATAATCTGTCGAAAATATTATTTTTTTCAGGTGACGCATTTAATTAGTATAAATAATTAAAAAATATCATGCCTCATTTGCATATGAAAATAGCATGATACCACCGCGAGTCACTCGTAATCAGCTCCTACGAACTTCTGCTCCTATCAGCTCATATCAGCTCCAACTCCTGTGACCTTCTATGAGCTCCTACGAACCTCCTACAGCTCTTACGAACTTCTGCGAGCTCCAACTCCTATGAACTCCTATCTCGCTTCAACTCATATGAACTCCTATCAGCTCCTACGAACTTCACGTGCATAGGCAATGTCTTAATTTGGTGGGAATCAATAATATATACAGTAAAATAATTGTTTGATTACAGCAAATGTGATCTTGGCAATTTACTACTTTGATTACAAGTTATTAGGACATGAATATATGGACGCCTCGCAATGGGACGAATGCTATGCTGTCTAGGTCGAATACAGCTGGCTCTGTGCATACGGTCTGTCAACTTGTTTCGACTCCTATCAAGTCCTGACTTAACAACAATTGCTATATGTACTCCAACTAGCTTCGTTATAGTTGCCAGCGAACCTGTAGCTATACCAATGCTCCCAGTTAAGTCACAGCCCTCTAAGAAGGCAACTTCAGGTATTCCTTTTTTAATATCTTTCGCTATTCCCCAGTATATATCTGTAGCAGCATCTCTCTCGCTTGCTAATGAAAGACTCCCGAATATGTATTTTATTTATCTTATATTTAAGGGTGGGAATTGGCTCGATGACCTTCCTTACCCGAATATGTAAATGCTTATTTATTTTTTTACAAATATTGGTAATAGGAAAAAATAAATACACAGAATAAATAGTATTCTTATATTTAAGGGTGGGAAATGGCTCGAAGACCTTCCATACCCGGGCATGTGCCCGTAAATGATCAGGCCAATGGCCGTTGGCCCATTTGTTTCCGAATTTACTAATATATGCGATACAGTCGAAATATGTGCATTAAATGAAGGAGACGATGAGGCGGTGAGTTTAACCTAATTATTTCATTCTCCTATTGCACAATGCCGATATGTCAGACCGTGAAGAGGGCCGAGTGTGCGTGCACATGATATATGGATACTCAGCCGTTACATTGTTATATTACCTGCTAATGCTATTAGAGGGTTGGACGAGGCAAGACAGACCAAGCAGAGACGGATCCACGTGATATGGGCAAATCCAACGCCCACAGAGGAGCAACAGCGCAGGCCGAGCCGGAGCAGCCGAGCCACCGACCCACCCACAGCAGACCGGGACACCGCAGCCAGTGACAACCGGAGGCTCCGCACCGCAACCGCCACCCGCAGCGACGAGGAGACAGGCAAGCCATGCCCAAGCCACCCACAAGGCCACCACTGGCAACACCCAGGCAGAATAAATAGTAAATGCTTCTCTGTATTTATACCCAGATGATACAGCGCCCTCTGTGGCTTTCCAACGCCGCCTGGTGGTTTCCGGACATAGCCGACATGGACGGAAATTGTCGACTACTTAGACCAACCAAGTACCATTGTGAGACTTCCAAGAGTTATCAATCAGTCTTACCAATAACCTGCCGGACTGAAGCTTCAGTAGCCAGTCTTTCGAGCAGCCCGGATGGTAGAAATAAATAATGTCGGACTAAACGAAGCGAGGCTTACTAATTTATTTTATTTGCATAAGATAGCTTTCGAATAAATAATGTCGGACTAAACGAAGCGAGGCTTACGAATTTATTTTATTTGCATAAGATAGCTTTCGAATAGTCCGATAGCAGAAATTATGTTACACACATCCGTCCCAAGCTAAATAATATATTTATAAATTTCGCAAACTAATTGCTGTATTTGGTCTATATACGCGGAAAAACAATTAACTTCAGTGGTGTCCAAATCATGTCGGCGAATTGGTTCAAATTAATGATCTAACTAATAATGCAACATCACTGACACATGTACACATTCGTATGCATAACTTTACACAACAGCTGAAGGCTTGATGGCATTGTTTTACCCGTAAAACATGAATTTGTATCACACATATCAACATTAATTATTAGCGTACAAGAGTTACTTCCCCAATATGCTCAATTGCCTTAAATCGCTATATGCATATGTACGAATGTTCGTGCTGGAACAGATAGTGAACTGCATGAGCGATCGTGAATGAACCAGGACTCAATTCACTGTTTAATGTCCCAATGACAAGCTACCTTAGCCAGGACGAAGTTTCGCCCTTGTCAATTTTGCTACACACTTATTTATTTCCTATAAAGAACATTTTGTGCCTACTGAGTGGGTATGTACCTTTAAAATAAAGCTCGTGGATTCAAATTATATTCCCCGTTTGAAGTAACCGTATCAGGGAGTGTTTGGGCTGAAACGTTTGCTAAAACATGCACTGACGGGTAGCTTCGGAGCTAGAAACAAACTTGCTATCATCTGACATTCGTGATGGCAGAAAGGCTGCAGTGAAATTTATATAGGAATTAATGGCCTGTTTGTGGAATTTATCGGGGTATAAACTTGGAAAAGTCGCTGGAATACTGGACGAAGGCCGGAAGGCCTCGTCCAGTATTCCCGCGACTTTTCCAAGTTTATATCCCCGATAAATTCCACAAAAAAGGCCATTCATTCCTTATAATTCCAGCATTTGAAATAAATTCATTAAGAAAATGTGTTTATTTTCCGTTTTCTTCAGAATTATTTTAACTGCGCCTCACGGATACGGAAAGTAGTTCGGCGTGGGAGTTTATTGGGATATAAATTTTGGACAGAGACTTGCTACGGGCCAATCAAATGTTAGGGAATTGTGTAAATATTTTTGTGCTGGAATATAAATATTACACTTTATGCTGATTATTCATTTTAATTGTTTAATTATTATTTTCTACTTGATTTTTTATTTTCTTCAGATTTTACATCGTATTAATTGATGAATGCTCATTCTAGGGCCATCTGACCTGATCAGAAATGGGCAAATACGAATTGAGGGTATGTTGTGACAAAAAAATAATCAACACAACAGATTTTTCAAAGAGTTTCAAAGAATAATTTATTTGAGAGAAAACGCATGTATGGTAATTGGTTTGCACCATGATAGTATATTTGCCTCTAGATGTTGATTGATATAACGCATGTATGGTAATTGGTTTGCACCATGATAGTATATTTGCCTCTAGATGTTGATTGAGATAACATGCAACTTTCAATCTCTAGTTCTGCAAGTGACGTGACACGGCTTGCTTTTAAAGTGAACATTTTACCTCAGAATTTGATAATTTTAAAGATATTTCACATTCCTGCAAGGTAAGGAGCACTAATAGAGCAGCATATTTGTGTTTATGTAAAAGCGTGTAGTGTGTCTTGTCACAAATGTCGAACGCATATTGCTGTCTGCCCACTTATTTGGAATATTGCATTAAATACATACTGTCCGAGGGCGTGAAATGGATAATTTTAAATTAACTGGTCACTCCCCCCGAAAGTGAGTGGAAACGTACCAACCGAAACGACAGGTTAATACGGTATCTCTGGTGGTTTGGGACTGGGTGCATTGTAGATTGAGATATGTCTCCTGAATCGATATAAGCTGACTACAAATAGTGTTGTGTTCCACATACTTATATAATATAAATTTGGGCCGCGCTCTGTGAAAACCTATTTGCACTTTTTTACATTTTGTGATGCAGACACCTTTCAAAAACAATATGCTGAAAAGAAAATGTAAATATGTTTCATAGTTTTTGTTTTTTGTAGCCCCATGTGAATCACGCAAGGAACAAAAGTAACGTCATCGAGAAAATGACGTTATTGAAACGCTGACGTTTGTACAATACAACACAACAGCCTACAGTAGAAATGCGTGTTCATTGACTGTGCTTGCTGTAAACTGTATTTGCACTAAAGTGTTAGTATGAGTGTTAGTATTTGCACTAAAGTGTTAGTATCTACAAGTGTTAGTATGAATACTATCAAACATTGAACAAAATAAAACTATGATATGTACATGTAGTGAACAAACCAAACGCAGCATGCACTATCAATGTTAAATCTATAACTAGCCGACATGTGACATGTGACTTCGTAATTTGCTACTATCGCCAACTATCACAGATTATGCATTTATACATGTACCGTCAGAAAGATACATTATAATTATTTGAGAATTTAGTTCAGAATCTAATTGACGTTATTTACGTAATAGTTAATTGTGACGTCATTTATTGATGTAGACATTACGTCACTCACCAAGGACCAAACACAAACAACTAAACGACATTCCTGGTGTTTGAAATTGAAACGATCTGTGATTGAAACAAATGCACTATTTTCTGTGGAAATGAATGACCTGAATTTGGTTAGAATTTGGATAGGCCTATGGCTGCACATATCAATGACTTCAGCGCCCGATGGTGTCTAGAGGGTAGTTGGACACCCCCGGGTAGTTTTAAACAAATTAAAAATCGACTGTCCATACCCGACTCTCGGAATTAAATTTACATCTCAGAAAGCGAGAGGAACGTTTTCCTGTGTAGCCAATATGACTGACGGACGGTCTTGTGTACATGTACCTCGTACTAGCAGATAGGAGGTCTATGGGGAAATCCTGCGATGTGACCCCCCACTCCCTCGGCTGCCCACCTCCACGCCACTGCCCCCACACCGAGATGGCAGATATTGTTAGGTGTGTCTGTTTAAAATACTTATTGTGTGGGTTACCCGTGGCCAACCAAGCCATGCTAAAAAGCACCGTGGCGTACGTACATGTAATTTTGAATTCATGTCTGCACACTATATAATCAAGTCAGTGATTTACACACCGATCACAAAATTGCAACATTAATTTGAAGCGTCTCGTTTGAATTTAGATTTCTACAGCATGAAAGCTATTCACATGAGGAATGCATGTATAAATGTGCTAAGTTTGTGACATTGGCCTTGGCGAAAGGGGTGGGGGGGGGGGTGGGTCATGGATTTGCTGTAGCACAATAGCGTATCATCAGATGAATGCATTTATGAAATATGAAGGTGTTCCCTGTAAAGAAACAGAAGTTATAAAAAGACATTTACTCCAACGTTAAGTTTATGATGTTGATCTTAGGGAAAGGGGTGGGGTGGGTCATGGATTTGCTGTAGCACAATAGAGGATCATCAGATGAATGCATGTATGAAATATCAAAGCGTTCAAAGTGTAAAGAAAGAGAAGTTACACATCATTTACCCCAATGTAAAGTTTATGAACATGCTAATTTTGTGACCTTGACCTTAGGGTAAGGGTTGGGTGGTGGGTTGTGGATTTGCTACAGCATGATAGAGGATCATCTGAGGAATGTATGTATGAAATATAAAGGCGTTCCATCAAAGAAAACAGTTGTTATCAGACATTTACCCCAACGTTAAGTTTATGAATGTGTCAAGCTTGTGACCTTGACCTTGGGGTAAGGGGTGGGCGATGGGTCATGGATTTGCTATAGCACGATAGAGTATCATCAGATGAATGCGTGTATGAAATATCAAGGCGTTCCATAAAAGGAAACATATGTTATAAGACATTTACCCCAGCGTTAAGTTTATGAATGTGCTAAGTTTGTGACCGTGACCTTGGGGAAAGCCGTGGGGGTTGGTTATGGATTTGCTATAGCACGATAGAGTATCATCAGATGAATGCATGTATGAAATATCAAGGTGTTCAAAGTGTAAAGAAACAGAAGTTACACAACATTTACCCCAACGTTAAGTTTATGAACATGATAAGTTTGTGAACTTGACTTTTGGGTAAGGGTTGGGAGGTGGGTTGTGGATTTGCTACAGCATGATAGACGGTCATCTGAGGAATGTATGAAATAGCAAGGCGTTCCATGAAAGGAAACAGACATTTACCCCAACGTTAAGTTTATGAATGTACTAAGTTTGTGACCTTGACCTTGGGGTAAGGGATGAGCGGTGGGTCATGGATTTGCTATAGCATGATAGAGTATCATCAGATGAATGCATATTTGAAATATCAAGGCGTTCCATGAAAGGAAACAGATGTTATAGTTATAATACATTTACCCCAACATTAAGTTTATGAATGTGCTAAGATTGTGACCTTGACCTTGGGAAAGGGGTGGGCGGTGGGTCATGAATTTGCTATAGCACGATAGAGTATCATCAGATGAATGCATGTATGAAATATGAAGGCGTTCCCTGTAAATAAACAGAAGTTACACAACATTTACCCCAACGTTAAGTTTATGAACATGCTAAGTTTGTGACCTTGACATTGGGGTCATGGATTTGCTATAGCACGATATAGTATCATCAGATGAATGCATGTATGAAATATGAAGGCGTTCCATGAAAGAAAATAGATGTTATAGGACATTTACCCCAACGTTAAGTTTATGAATGTGCTAAGTTTGTGACCTTGACCTCGAAGTAAGGGCTGGGTGGCGGGTCATGGATTTGCTACAGCATGATAGAGGGTTATCTCTGAGGAATGCATGTATGAAATATCAAGGCGTTCCATGAAAGAAAATAGATGTTATAAGACATTTACACCAACGTTAAGTTTATGAATGTGCTAAGTGTGTGACCTTGACCTCGGAGTAAGAGCTGGGTGGTGGGTCATGGATTTGCTACAGCATGATAGAGGGTCATCTCTGAGGAATGCATGCATGAAATATTAAGGCGTTCCATGAAAGGAAACAGATGTTATAAGACATTTACCCCAACGTTAAGTTTATGAATGTGCCAAGTTTGTAACCTTGACCTTGGGTTAAGGGCTGGGTGGTGGGTCATGGATTTGCTACAGCACGATTCAGTGTCATCTGAGGAATGCATGTATGAAATAACAAGGTGTTCTATGAAAGGAAACAGAAGTTATAAGACATTTACCCAACGTTAAATTTATGAATGTGCTAAGTTTGTGACCTTGACCTTGGGGTAAGGGCTGGTGGTGGGTCATGGATTTGCTAAAGCATGATACAGGGTCATCTGAGGAATGCATGTATCAAATAACAAGGTGTTCCATGAAAGGAAACGGAAGTTATAAGACATAAGACATTTACCACAATGTTATGTTTATGAATGTGCAAACCGATTGTGACCCTTGACCTTGTGGTAAGGCTGGGTGGATGGGGGGTCATGGATTTGCTACAGCATGATAGAGGGTCATCTGAGGAAATGCATGTATGAAATAACAAGGTGTTCCATGAAAGGAAACAGAAGTTATAAGTATTTTACCCAACGTTAAGTTCACGAATGTGCCAAGTTTGTGACCTTGACCTTGGGGTAAGGGCTGGGTGGTGGGTCATGGATTTGCTACAGCATGATAGAGGGTCATCTGAGGAATGCAGGTATGAAATACAAGGTGTTCCATGAAAGGAAACAGAAGTTATAAGACATTTACCAAACGTTAGTTGATGAATGTGCCATGTTTGTGACCTTTGACCTTGGGGTAAGGGTTGGGTGGTGGGTGGGTCATGGATTTGCTACAGCATGATAGATGGTCATCTGAAGAATGCATGTATGAAATAACAAGGTATTCCATGAAAGGAAACAGAAGTTATAAGACATTTACCCAACGTTATGTTTGTGGACGACGCCGACGACGCCGACGACGCCGGGGGTATGCCATAAGCTCTTCTGCACTTCGTGCAGGCGAGCTAAAAAATCAACATAGATCGCTATCAGGAACTATGAGTGTGCTATTTGATCAGGAGCTACACGGCTCAAATATCGTCCCATAAGCCCCATTTCTCCGGATCACGTCCTGAAATACCTTTGGCAATTGCGATGTCTCGGCACTTACAGGTAATAAATCTGGGCCCTTTGATTGATGCAGTATTGTTACCTGCGGGTCGTAAAGCACGCAAGTCCGTGTGAGCCTTGATATGCGGTGTTTACCTTTACGATCGGCCTGAGACGAGAGACGCCGCGATGACTACAACCCACCTGTACGCGGCGGGCCGAGCCACGTGGATTACAGGTAAATACCGCCACTACCGTACTGTACGACGACCGGGCTTAGAGAAACCGCTTAATGGTGATGTATGCCCGCTTTTTTAAAGTTTGTGTCTATGTTTGTGTCTACTGGTATGCTTATTGATAACGGGTGGTCAATGCAATACAACATTTTATAGATTGCTGCATTACTGTTGTGGCTAAAGAATAACGAATGTTCAATTGATCAAACTTATAATGATTATAGTACAAATACGACTCGCTCGAAACATCGGGCACAATGATCTTACAGGAGTGATGATTTAATGTTATTTATTAAACGAGTTCATTGGTGCTATTCAGCGACAGAATCTGACACTTCTTACCTGTCAACGTGTTTAGCATTTGTCAAGAAACTCTATCAGGTTGAAACTCTCAGAGAGCACCACGACTCGTGAGCCCCCCCACAACCCCACGTGTAAAAAGGAAAGAAACAACGTGGGCTTGAACCCGAGACCTTCCAGTCTCTTGCAAGAGGTGCTACCCACTGCGCTAACGGACAAATTCGAGTAACTACGGATAGGCACGTTCGTATTTCTGTCACATCCGAAGAAAGTCCTGAAATATAATTATAGTGTGTATGCATATAGTCCAACTTATATAACAGTTTACTAACATCCACCCATACGTGTGGTGTGTGTGGATGTTAGTAAGATAGTAAGATGTTTTATAAGTTGGACAATTTACTTACACTGTTTGCTCACTGTATACGCCGCTGGCTTATTGACAACATGGCATGATATGGTGTGTGCCACATCGCCAATGACCATACTCATGTTTGTCAGCGAATGGACCAGCAAAGGTACTTCTGTAACGGTATATCCGGTATTTTAATACCGTTTCATATGCATTCTTTAACACTAACCATATTTACAGCTGATAATATGACATGCTATTGCAGGCGGAGGTTTTTCTAATTATCCGAGATTGTATTCTGGACACATTGATGATATGTTATCCAGTTGTATTAGCATATTTCATTTCGCAAGTCACAACCGATTTAAAATTCGTTGGAACATTTTTTGCTTGCATAATTGCTTACCATCTGACCATCGTGACCATGCATGTGTGAAAATTACGCATATGCAGGGGCCATACATTCATCTTCGTCCCAGGCATAGGGCATTACAATATTGTTTTTAACTCCCGAAACATAGACTGGAGTGTTGCTATGTTGAGAATTTTACAACCTAACAAAGAAACATCACAGGCTAGCACGAAATGAAACAATTTCAAACACAGTATTTGTGTCCAATGATTGGCAATTTTTGTTTGCTTGTCATTTATGGAAAAGATATATGGCGTTCGCCTTTAACCTCGGATTTGTATGTAAACCATTTGCTTCGACAATTCAGCTTGTTATTTCCAGGGATAAAACGGTTGAAATTGAATTAGGCTGTATTAGCCAGGCTATATCCTGACATCAACCGTCCTAACATCCAGCTCGCTCCAATTTGACCGCTTTGGGGAACGGTCAGTAAATAAAAACCTTCACGGTGAACATTAACCTACTGAATATTGTCACGTGATATATAAAGGTTTTGATTGGCTCTATGATAGTCCACACATGTGCATATACGTGTCACATGGTGGAAATAAGAAATAGTAAAATGGTTAAAAGAAAACCTAAATAAGTTAAGCTAAGCTAAGAGCAGACCGTGGCCGAGGGGTAACACCGTCGGACTGCCACGCTGGCGACCCGGGTTCGATTCCGGGTTCAGTTCGCGGGCGTCAATACTTCTGAGATACTTTGTATTTCCTGCTCTACTAGTCCTTTCGGATGGGGACTTTAAAAGGTGATCCCGCGATCAGATTTGAAAGAGAGTCTGGGCACGTTAACGAACCAGAGAGGACTATTCTAATAAGAGCTATGCTCCCCTAGGGCAGGTTTCCTCTGTATCCACCTCCTTCCTTTCTCCCCTTCTTGGGAAACGACATGCAAGGTCATCGAGCCAGTGCCGTCGTTAAATCCAAGCATTTACATTCAATAAATAAGTGTTGAAAAAGTGCCATGAAAACTAACCAGAGCTCCGCTGAGCAAAATGTCCCGCCTGGCGCAGATTGATAGTATATAAGGAGCTTGTAATAACCTTGGGGTTAGTGAGCACCATGGGCTTTCTGTAGAATGATGCGGGATGTTGATACAAATGCATGTATGGAATATTAAAGCATAATCTGAGCGTTAACTTTTCCAAACACGGAAATTTCTAAGTCAGTGACTTTGACCTTTGGGGTTAGCGGGCACCATGGGCTTTCTGTAGAATGATGCGGGATGTTGTTACAAATGCATGTATGAAATATTAAAGCATAAACTGAGCGTTCAGTTTTCCAAACACGTACATTTCTAAGTCAGTGACCTTGACCTTTGGGGTTAGCTGGCACCATGGGCTTTCTGAAGAATGATGCGGGATGTTGTTACAAATGCATGTATGGAATATTAAAGCATAAACTGAGCGTTAACTTTTCCAAACACGGAAATTTCTAAGTCAGTGACCTTGACCGTTGGGGTTAGCGGGCACTATGGGCTTTCTGTGGAATGATGTGGGATGTTGTTACAAATGCATGTATGGAATATTAAAGCATAAACTGAGCGTTAACTTTTCCAAATACGGAAATTTCTAAGTCAGTGACCTTGACCTTTGGGGTTAGCGGGCACAATGGGCTTTCTGTAGAATGATGCGGGATGTTGTTACAAATGTATGTATAGAATATTAAAGCATAAACTGAGCGTTAACTTTTCCAAACACGAACATTTCTCTAAGTCAGTGACCTTGACCTTTGGCGTTAGCAGGCATCATGGGCTTTCTGTAGAATGATGCGGGATGTTGTTACAAATGCATGTATGGAATATTAAAGCATAAACTGAGCGTTAACTTTTCAAAACACGGAAATTTCTAATTCAGTGACCTTGACCTTTGGGGTTAGCGGGCAACATGGGCTTTCTGTAGAATGATGCGGGATGTTGTTACAAATGCATGTATGGAATATTAAAGCATAAACTGAGCGTTAACTTTTCCAAACACGGAAATTTCTAATTCAGTGACCTTGACCTTTGGGGTTAGCCGGCAACATGGGCCTTCTGTAGAATGATGCGGGATGTTGTTACAAATGCATGTATGGAATATCAAAGCATAAATTGAGCGTTAACTTTTTCAAACACGGAAATTTCTAAGTCAGTGACCTTGACCTTTGGGGTTAGCTGGCACTATGGGCTTTCTGTAGAATGATGCGGGATGTTGTTACAAATGCATGTATGGAATATTAAAGCATAAACTGAGCATTAATTTTTCCAAACACGGAAATTTCTAAGTCAGCGACCTTGACCTTTGGGGTTAGTGGGCACCATGGGCTTTCTGTAGAATGATGAGAGATGTTGTTACAAATGCATGTATGGAATATTAAAGCATTCCATTGAGGGAAACAGAAGTTACAATGAATTAACCTGAGCGTTAAGTTTTAGAAACAGAGCTAAGCGCAAAAACTTAACGATGGATGCATGTGAAAAGTAAGTCAATGAACCATGAAACTAGGTCAATGTCACATTGGCTCCCTCTGTGTGAGATGGTTACACCGCAGTGTTGATGTATACCGAAGCATTCCATCAAGGGAAACAGAAGTTGTAATACATTAAACCGAGCGTTAACTTATCCAAACACGGAAATTTCTAAGTCAGTGACCTTGACCTTTGGGGTTAGCGGGCACAATGCGATTTCTGTAGAATGATGCGAGATGTTGTTACAAATGCATGTATGGAATATTAAAGCATTCCATTGAGGGAAACAGAAGTTACAATGAATTAACCCGAGCGTTAAGTTTTAGAAACAGAGCTAAACGCAAAAACTTAACGTTGAATGCATGTGAAAAGTAGGTCAATGAACCATGAAAAGTAGGTGAAGGTCACATGGGTTCCCCTTCCCTCTGTGTGAGATGGTTACACCACAGTGTTGATGTATACCAAGTATGGAGGTCGTAGGAGTTATAGTTTTCTGGAAATTGAGCTAAACGCAAAAACTTAACGTGAAATGTTGACGCCGCCGCCGCCGCCGCCGCCGCCGCCGACGCCGACGCCGACGCTGCCGACGACGACGCCGACGGAAAAGCTATACCTATGTCCCGCTTCTGCTAAAGCAGGCGGGACAAAAATTGCCTCTAAATGCAGAATAGGCCTTTAGAAGGGATGTTTTTTATTCTCTGACTTCTTGCTGGTTTCTAAACAAAATTATAATAAGCTTTCCGCAATAATACGATATGTTTAACAATTCCGAAAAAACCAGGAACCCACGCCGAAACGTTGGAAAGGTAGGTTCGTGGTTTTTGCAGAATTGTTAAATAGAATAAGATTGTGTTTAACCATGTTTCCATAGATAACACGCCTTTTCCACCTCTGATATGTGTCTGTATTGACAGTGATTTGTACGACCTTTTCCGAAGATGCAACATACAATAGGACTAGTAACGTTAGTACAAATACAGAATTGTCAGTTCTATGTTGAAGTTCAACACCTTCATTATTATTTGAAGCTAAAAACATTTCCAAATCGTTTAAAAATAATGAAAATAATATTGGTGAGAGATTTCCCCCCTGTCTCACTCCACACAAACTAGGAAAGAATGGTGAAGTTTCGTTATTATTTGAAACACATGTCTTAATGCCATCATACATATTGTATACAACCCTGAACAATAACCCATTTACACATGTCTGCAACAACTTGCGCCAAAGTCCAATTCTCCATACTGAGTCAAAGGCTTGAGAAAAATCGATAAATGAACAGAATACCTTTTTCTTCTGTTTCCGAATTATTTTCTATTAAGTGATGCAGCACAACAAAATGTGATCAGTGGTAGAATACCCTTTCCTGAATCCGGCTTGATTATCGGATATAAATTTATTGTATTGGACAAAGGTATTCAACCATTTGTTTAATAAGGAGGTAAACAATTTGCCAAGACAGCTAAGAATCGTAATCGGTCTATAGTTTGCAGGATTTTCGGCATCGCCCTTACTTTTATATATTGGCCTAATTGTTCCAATCAGCCACGAGTCTGGCAAAATTCCGCCTTTCAACACAAAAAGTGACACGTATATGGGGAGCATTAATTCTTTTGTAGCTTTTATATATTCGTTTAACATTGTATCAATACCGATAGCTTTCGAATTGTTTAATGTTTTAATAACATCTAATATCTCACTTTCCGTTATTGGACAGTTTAATATCTCGTCGTCATCGCTAATATCATAATTTACTAGTGGGTCATCCTCTTCGCAGTCATAGTGTTCGGTTGCATTAATATTTTTAGAAATGTTCGTACAATTCATCAAGCGGTGGAGATGATTTATTCATTCCGTTTGTCTTGAATTTATTTAGGAATTTCCAGTATTCCTTCGGTTTACATTTTTGCATGTTTCTTAGTTTATGTTGAGTTAATCGTTTATGCGCTTGTATATGTTTATTCATAATGTTTTTGTAATTCTTGCTTAGTTCGAGTACATTATTTTTATTCGCATTATTTCGGTGGATTTGGAACTTTTTTCTTGCTTGATTGTTTATTATTCTCGCATTTCTACATTGATGTTCAAACCAAGGCTTATCATTGGTGCGTGTTTCATTTTCGACATTCCGTCTAATGGGCGTAAACGTTTTTTGAGCACATGCGTCAATAATTGTTGATAACGGTTCTGTGATATTGTTTATTTTATCTTTAGACGGTTCCAGATTGCACTTGTCTAAATCGTCTTTCAGTTTGGTAATAGCGGCTGAACTAACATTGTTAACGAACTCTACAGTTGTATTCTCATTCCACTTGACTGTATGTTTTTCCGGTGAGTTTTTATTGGATTTATTAGCTTCATTGTTTGTTAGATGCTTAAATTGTAATCTCATTTTTAATAATGAATGACCGTCGGAGAACAGTGCATCCGTATCTAAGACTTCGAAATCGTCAATTAATTTGATACACGGATGAGTAACCATTGTATAATCTATAAGTGATTGATTTCTAAAAGTAAGCTTTCCTATACCCTTATCTTTACCAATACGGCCGTTCAGAATGAATAAATTATTATTCTTACACAAATCAATCAATCTGTATCCGGAGGCATTTTTCTTCTTATCACATGATTTTCGATCTATAAGTCTGCTATTGTTGTCTAAATTGGACACACAATCGAAGAAATTGATTGTTTCGTCATCAAAACTAAAATAGTTGGATAAAAAGTTGTCTGATACTGTATAATCAGATAAATCTGCTGTTCTACCGTTTGTATCGCCAGTCAGTATGACGTGACTGTATGAACTACACATATTTGTTTTTTCCATTTCTAACTGCATCATCTGATGGTCATTAAAAAAGGGCGACTGGTTCAGGGGAATATACAGTACTAATAGACAGTAATAATGTCATCAGCATTTGTGAAGGATTTTCACAATTTAATCCATGACACATATTCACAGTCTGTATTTAAATAATCTATATGGCATAGTAAATTATTATTTACAAATATTCCGATGCCACCTGATTTCCAAGCACATTTTTGTTTTCTGGGTTCGGACAAGAATGTGTAATTAGAGATGGAAATAACATCAAATGAATCAAGTTTTGTTTCAGTTATACACAGAAAGTCATATTCGTTCAATAAGTCTGTAAATTCAGGGTATTGACAACGTGTTTTCAAGCCACAAGTGCTCAAAGTTCCAACATTTATGAATTTCTCCCGTAATTCCTAATGAGATTGACCAGTCGGCGAATTATTTGGGTTGACCTCAATATCGCAAATTTGGTCAATAATGTCTGATCTCTCGTTCTTCGCACGGGAAACACTGACCGATGGAGAACGATTGTCACATGACTGCCTCGCACTGGTGTGACGGGAGACAGATCGAGGTTTATTTTCGCGATTATTTACATTTCGTGCGGGACCAATGCGTGTGGTTACACTGTCGATCGGATGTGGAATGAGCGAAGAGCCTGGTTCTTTCGATTTGGGGATGTTGGAAGGAGCAGAAGACTTGAAAATGGACTGCTGGATTGGGATAGGTGGTGGTAAGTAAGGTGCGCTTTCCAGTGTCTTGTCACGGCTATTGTAACTTTGGCGAGATGGCGTGCAATGTGTGCCGGCGACCATGTTAGTGGGTCGCTCTTACTGCACAGGAAAAACTTGGTCACTCGGAGTATTTACCTGGCTATTGTTCGGATTGGAATGTGTACACAATCGTGGTGGAGCAGACGACAATGGGTTGGACACTGAATTTACGCTCGGGAGACTTGTCACTGGAGCACTGTGTGGGATACATCTGGGGCCGGAAGTGATGTCGGGCCGATTCACCTGGTGTTCGGCTGGTGGTTGCAATCTCCGCAATATTGTGGCATTGAGGACTCTGTGGTGTAGTGGGATAGCTTCTACGCTGGCTCAAATCTGTTGCCGCTGGCTGGTTGCCCATATATACATTATAGTTTGCCGATGTGGCTGAAGGGGGCAACATGGGGTTGGGAGTGTCTTCAATGTTTAAATATGACAACCTGGTGTCCCGGCTACCAGACATAATACGATACCGGTCGGGAATTCGTCTTGGACAGTAACGCCGTTTACCACTAGTTTAGCCGGATATTGTATGGACACTCTCGATCCTGTATTTGCGTTTGCTTCCTTGAATTTTGGCCATATACGCCTACGAGTGTCAACAATTTCACGAGGATAATCTCGATCAATGACATATGGAATTCCCCGTAGACGCCCCACGTTGTTCATGATTGTTTCTGTGTCAGCGAAATCACGGAATGCTACAATGATGTCACGCGTATACAGTTGCCTTTTCGGGGGACCAAAGGGGCGTGCACGCTCTAAATACATGTTGTCGCCATCTACTTGTAGATCATTCACAAAGAACTGTCTGACGATACCAAAACAGTTGTCACCCCTTTGCATGGAAATATTCCTCAATATGAGATTATTACGCCTACCCCGGGCTTCAATGTCTATGGATTTGTAAGATAGTATGCGTATCATGTCCATGGATCTGTTAGAGGCCTTGGCCATGTTAGAAACATCAGAGCGCGTACGTTGTAAATATTCATGTAACAAGTCCATACCTTTGTCCGTGTTGCTCTGTTGTTGCTTAATTTCTTGTAGGTCATTATAGATTACGGTGAACTTCTCCTCCATACTGACGTGTGTAAAATCAAGACCAAAATTGTTCAAAATATTCCCACCATTCTTAGGTGAAGCCTTTTCAAAGTTGTTAAAAGAAAGTCGACTTGAATCCAAGATGGCCGCCGTGGAAAGGTTAAATTATTCGAACGACGAATCCAAAATCATCCATATGTTCATTCTACCCCCCTCCCGTGCGGCCCCTGTGCCCAATGTCAAGGTCTAATTACTTTTAATTTTTGGTTAAAGTTTTTTCATGTACTATATCTTTGCACCTGCTTTGCCTATTACCTTATACCTTTATCATCATCTATTTTCATTCTATCCCCCTCCCGTGCGGCCCCTGTGCCCAATGTCAAGGTCTAATTACTTTGAAATTTTTGGTTAAAGTTTTTGTCGAGCCCGCTTGCGGAAAGCGAGATATAGTCGGCACTTTTGCGTACGTCCGTCCGTACGTACGTGTGTCCGGTTAAAGTTTTTTGGTTAAAATTTTTCTGTCTACTATATCTCTTTGTTTAGTGTCCATGCCTAGCCCCAAGGCGCGACATGCAGGCCGAATCCATCTAGTCTAAAAATGAAGTCATTCAATGGACACCAAACTTTACCGGCATGGTCCTTAGGTGAAGCCTTTTCAAAGTTGTTAAAAAAAGAAAGTCGACCTGATTCCAAGATGACCGCCTTGGAAAGGTTGAATCCTTCAAACGACGAATCCAAGATCATCCATATTTTCATTCTACCCCCTCCCGTGCGGTGCGGCCCCTGTGCCCAAATGTCAAGGTCTAATTACTTTTAAGTTTTTGGTTAAAGTTTTTTCATGTACTATATCTATGCACCTGCTTTGGCCATTACCTTCAACCTTCACATGGCTGTCTATCATCATCTATATTTTCATTCTACCCCCTCCCGTGCGGCCCCTGTCCCTATTTCAAGGTCTAATTACTTTGAAATTTTTGGTGAAAGTTTTTGTCGCGCCCGCTTGCGGAAAGGGCGATATAGTCGGCACTTTGGCGTACGTCCGTACGTACGTGTGTCCGGTGAAAGATTTTCCGTCTACTATATCTCTTTTTTTAGTGTCCATGCCTAGCCCCAAGGCGCGACATGTAGGCCGCGGCCGCCAAAAGGTAAAATTTTTATTTTGTTTAAATGTGGTCATGTAATATGTCAAATCGAAAGTATCGATGAGCCGATCGCCGTCATATAATGTTTCTTGAAATAAAGTCATTATGTCATTCAAGATGGCCACCAAAATGTCATTTTTTGAGTTTGTTCAAATGTGGTCATGTAATATATCAAATCGAAGGTATCGATCAGCCGATCGCTGTCATATAATTTTTCTTTAAATGGAGTCATTGTGTCATTCAATATGGCCGCCAAATGGTCAAATTTAGTTATTGTTCGTATGTGGTTATGTAGTCACTATTCAGGTGAAATCAACACTTCTCTCACGTTTCCCTGAGATTCGGTAACTACTAAAATGTGGACATATATTGAACCCTGATTTGATAATAACATCATGCTCTGCATGACTTTTCATTTCTTCTTGTGTCTTTATTCTCAACAAAAACATGGTTTAAGAGCACTTTAGGATACTTTAGGATTCTAAAGTCCTGTTAAACCATGTTTTTGATAAGAAAAATAGAACATAAACAGCAGACGACACAATTTAATTCACCGGCTTAAGGGTTAAAGGCACCGCGTCTCAGAAGATGTATCAGGCATCCAATGTGTGTTTTTTAGCTTCATGCACAGTAAATCAATATACATAAATCAATCGCACCATTTTTGTCTCACCCACGATAGTGGAAATAGTGGATCTCGAATGAGTTTCCATTTGTCCGCAATTGTATGTACCTCGCTAGAGGCTCGGTGCATAAATTGTGCGTGACTCGTTTCATAAATCTCATACGAACGGGAAACGGGTTTGAGATTCTGTTTATCACATGACTTCAGCCGTCAAAGAGCAGAAAGCTTGGAGATAGCCAGTACGTTTCAGTGAGCAGACGCCATTGACTATTTTCGCATATATTTGAAAATTTCCACAGAGAAAAACAGTTTTAATCCTAACAATAAAAATATTATAAAAATGGCATATAACAGGTTTCTGTTCTTTGTAAATACTAAACACTTCATACTACCAAACGGGAGCTCATTCTGGCAATTTCAGTAATTTTAGTAAGTCACTGACGCGTCTAATGACGTTAAAACATGATGACGTCAACGTCAAAACCCCGTTGCTTTGTTGCGTCATTACAGACGTCATTTGGAACGTCTCTATTTTATTAATTTGACATAACGTTGGTGCATAATACGAATACGTAATACGAGTAAGGCGGCCAGCCAATCAAATGCGCTCCAAGTGTTATTACACGTGTGTCGTAACACATTTATGAAATGGGTTAAAACACTCAATACAAGGATTTCATGTGATAAAGTGAGACAATATACCAAGCAATCACAATTCCGGAAGTTTGGAAAGTAAGTCCAAATATAGTATATCCGTTAGTCGGATCATTACCTTACTTCATCAGTAGCTTCCTCACATTGCTAACTATCCATCCAGTGTCATTCGGGTGCCATTGACATTTACCTTGGTGACCTTAGTTTAAACATAGTTTATTGCATATAAATGCAATCGGCTTGGGCGACACATTCTCACAACGTTAGTTACAGCCCTTGCCAAAGTATTACAACAATACAGCAATTTAACAACAATGACGATAAGTATACAGGTATACATGCATTTCAAATAATCATGTGGTATATATATGTTTGCATAATGTACGACAAAAAACTCGTATAGAAAGAGAGAGAAAAGGTGGATAGAGAGAGAGGGGAGATTGGTAGAAAGAATGAAAGAAGTATGTGTCACAATGTACATATAATATATAACATAATTCATGGATAGTTGTGTACTGCAGTTGATTTCTGTGTTCATTATTATCAGGTGGTAGTGGATGATGTTGGCAAATGGTGACCATGACCTTTGTGTAAACAATTTGAACGTACATCCAAATTAAGCACATCTCCTGATACATTAGTCGGATGTTCGCCAAACTTCATCAGTAGCTTCCTTACATTGATACCTACCTAACCACCCTGTGTCATTTGGGTGGCATTGACCTACTTTTCTCGACATATATGTCACGCCCGTCAAAACTTGGACTTGGATGTGCGTCAAACTTCATCAATAATTCTACACTAAATAAGAAGTTCCCGTTAATGACGCTAACGTAATTAATTGATATTTAGTATAAACACACATGTTTATAATACTGAGAAATAACTAATGTAGCAAATTAATTTTTTCTGTATTATAAACATTTATTTTACCAATCCCCATTTTGTCGCGCCTGCTTTAGCAGAAAGTGCTACTACAGTCGCCGCTTTTTACGTTGTCGTCCGCGTCGACGTCGTCGTCCGAAATGTCAAAAAGTTTGTACAAGTTTCATCATCATGGTATTACTTTAATATTACTTTGATAAGGTGAGCATTTGAAACACACTCATGCCGCCATTGATATGACCATGACCTTTTTTACCTTCACATTTATTGCGGAACAAAAAGTTTGTACAAACTTCTTCATCATGGTAATTTCTTTGGGTCAAAACGTTTGTACACGTTTCTTCATCATAATATAACTGTAGATTACTTAACGGATTGCTTCAATATTTGGACACTTGAATCATGTGATCATTCGAAACACCTGCATACCACCATTAATATGATCTTTACCTTTTTATCTTCCGTAGTTTGCGGAAACTCTTGCGCCATTTTCTTGCGCAAAATCATTGGTACAAGTTTTTTCATCATCGTATATCATTAATGCAACTTGTTGAATTGCTTCAATGTTCGGAAACTTGATATGTAAGCATTTGGAAGACACTCATGCCGCCATTAACATGACCTTGGACGTTTTTACCTTCACATTTTTGCGGAAACACTTGGCCATTTTTTGCTCGAAAAAAAAACGTGTACACGTTTCTACATCATGGTATAACTTTAATATTGCTTGACGGATTGCTTCAATGTTTGGACACTTGATACGTGTAAGCATTTGGAACACACTCATGCCGCCATTAACATAACCTTACCTTTTTGACCTTCACATGGTTGTGGAAAACCCGTAGCCATTTTTCTTTATGTCAAAACGTTTCTTCAACCTTGACCTTTTTAGTGTTTTAAGCATGCACTTCACTGACGGTTTTTGTGATGCTTTCTTTAGCACGGTCCTGCACAGCCCATGATCACATTACGGTCAAATGCATTGGCAGGCGCGACACCGCTTCCGTGACGGAATTCTTGTTTTTACAGGCGACTTATAAGTACAAATAAGTTCAGAAATACTTCGCTCCAATATATAATAAACAAGAACAATTATAACATGAATGATCATGTTATAAAAGAACGCTTTGAGTGTATGTTATTATTATTGAGGCCAACTACATGTTTGCAAGTAGCATGTAAAGTTATAGATATCAGGGTATGGGATCAGTGGTTTCCGAACCTGCTTTTCTCCGACGTGACGTATTCTGTGACGTCATTTTTACAGTAAATTTTCTTGAAACTTTTCCAAGCAAACGGACGGATTTCGATGATATGTATCACACCATAGAAGTGGCATACCGGTTCGATGATATGTATGACACCATACATTCACGTTCTTTAGATTTATATTCACATCCATGGTAACCGATTCTTCGTCAAAACCAGAAAATTGTTAGATTAAAGCAAACTATACCATAATGCAAGAACTGGCATCATTAAACGAAGCTAATCCCCTCGCACTGGCATCATTAAACGAAGCTAATCTCCTCGCTGGCAACCTTGATAATAAAAAAGTACTCCGTGACCTTGGGCGGTCGAACGTGGGTCATATGAGTCTACTCATATGCTAAACCATGCTCCATCCATAGACACACATTATGGTAAAATAATATCAAAATCGTAGAAGCAGTTCACAAGATATTGAAAAATGAAATGTGTTACTAGCGTACGTACATACGTACGCAGTACATGGACTAACGATATACCAGCTCTTGCCTATCGGCGAGGGGATACTAATTGGCAACCTGTTAAGCATTACTGCGTTATGTTTCATTAAACTCTGTCTTTCCATTATAAAGATATTACATTCAACATCCTGCACCAACTTTAATTGACATGGCGCAATTTTAAATATTGCGCGGGCCCAATTTTCCCAATTTTAGTACTTTCCCACCCCTAACAAAAAAAACCGACATCTAGTCGCACGCTGACTGAGCCGCGATCTATAAACTTACCCAGGGAGATTACATTGCAAAAATAGTGTAACGCGTCCACTGGCGGTTTGTTTCGGTGAGTCCGCACAGTACAACTGTTCAACAGTCCGACTTGGCAACGCCACCTAGCGACTTATCACCGGCACTGCAGTGCATGATATAAAAATCCTAAAACCATCAACTTCTAAAACTGGCGTTTTGAAGAAAGTCATGAAATATGCAATCTTAAATTCGATAAAATTGACGCAGTACAATTTGAACGACGTTATAAGCCAAAGATATGAGTGCCAGAAATAATCCACATTCAGACACATGAAAATGTTTTGCCATTTCTCCATTTCTCCATTTCATTGTCGAAACTCCAGACGGTTTTACAGAATGTGAAAGCCATAGAAAATGTATACTGGATATAAAATACTCCTACAAGCACCAACGACAGGTCATACATTACATCGAAACAGAAATCATTGCCTTGAAAAAGTCTGAGAAATATTACACACACACAAGTACACATTCAAACGGCTGTATGTCAAAAATTGTTCTGCGACTTTGCACTGCAGTGGAGTATCCAGAATTCATGCAGAGGGGGTGTGAATTGTGAATGGGAGTTTGGAAGGGGGTGCGAGAACATACATTCAATTTCTTCCATTGTAGTGATTTTCACATATATTATACAGGTAGTTATTTCCCCCAGAAAACGTAGGTTAAAGTAAAAAAAAAATACACACCTGACCAAATGTTACGGGATGCAATTACACACCATATCACTGGACTTTGTACTGTACACCCACTGGTGAATCCATGTGACAAGTGTTTTGTATGATGTGGTGTTTGTGAATGAGCTGATAAGACATGTGTCGTGCCTATGCACTTACTGACTGGGTGCCAGACATCCTTCAGCAAAGTTGCAAATCATGATTTGAATTGGGGTCCCATCTGTTTGGCACAAAGTGTTCTTTATAGGAATTAAATATTAAATAAGTATAATTGTTTTTAACTATTCCAACAGTTTTCAAACATACGAGTGCCCGCTACACATAAATATTCACTTAGTAATATTAGGTTTTACTGATAGGTTGTATCATCGTGCTATTTTGATTGTAAATGAGGCAGGTCATTTAAATTTTTATTATATCAACTAAATGTGTCACCTGAATAAATATTTGTATTGACTTGTTACAAAATATGATCATTGCACATCAAAAGATAAATAGAGAGAATAAATAGTTGTTTCCATTAACATTTTAAAGAGTCAATGTTATCGCCCTTGATATCAAAGTGGCAATTCAAGCTTGATGTAAAAATAATAATAATGTAAAATTAACATGGTTGATATGATTTTTTTAAGAATTTTACCAAATTTTCTACGACGGCCATCTTGGATTATGCGACAACCTCCATTTTAACAAATATGAAAATGCTTCACCCACGCACCACAACTGTGAAGTCTGACCAGCGTCGGCCAAACGGTACATGAGAAGAAGGCGAAATCTATAATTAATCTCCAGTCGGATTTCCGGTAAGGATGAATCACGATTGTTAAATTACCCATCACATGCACCCACCAGGGCTATAGAAAGAAAATATTGATCTTCTAACTTCATAAAGAAGTATATATATGAAGTTTCAAGTCAACCCGACTTGCGGTTGCAGAGACATTGTGTACTTAAAAACTTTGACATGTTTGATGCAAATATTTCAAAACTTTAAGTAATTTGACCTTGTGCAGGAAAGCCATATCGGTGTGCTACAGTATAAAAATTATGGATGACGATAAAGAAGTATATGAAGATTCAACTCAATGCGATTTACGGTTGCAGATATAATGGGTACCAAAAAACCTTTAACGCAAATCTTACGGATGGACGAAAATACAAAAACTATATACACCTCGACATACTTTGTATGCCTGGGTATGAATCATGATTGAAGGCACTGTGTTACAGATGATGCCTCAATATGTGTTTGTCACATCATGCACTGCAAATGACCAATATCAACCAATTGCACCATTTCATTCGAAGTCAAATTTCGAAGTCGAAATTTATTGTACACATGTAATTTGTTACAAGTTTGACCATTGGGCATTGATTTCAATAATAATCATGATAATAGCACAAAAATACATCATTAATTCGTAAATTTTCATTTCCCTTCGAAAGTCTACAAAGTTTGTCTTTGGTCTATTCTGGATGTTTCAAGTAAAATCCTTTATTGCGAAGATAACTGAAACCATGTGAAACCAACAAATATAGACTTTATAGATTGTGGACGTTAAACAGAATTTATGAATCAAAGATTGAATGCAATACCTTAAATGTTAATCATTCTAGGTTGGCGGTAGGATTTTTAAATTGCTCAAATATGTGTCTGTGACTGGAGAAATGGGGCTTATGGGATTTGCGACCAGTGTAGATACACATATCCGCACAGGATCTGCACTGTTCACCATTGCATCAATGAAATCTCCATCATGCTTCTAACAAGCCACATCATTATCAGGCTACAGGAGTGTACTATTTGATCAGGAGCTACACTGGTCACAAATCCCATAAACCACATTCTCCTGTCACAGCCACCGGTTAAAGTAACGGACCAATACCTATAAATACATTAAATATACATAAAAGCATCAATAAGTGAAATAAAATAGGCTAAACAAATTATTTACTCCCATCATATCACACATGGAGTAAATACATTTTGTTTTAGCTTATTTTTTCTCTCACTTATTGATGCTCTTAGGTATATTTAATGTATTTATAGGCCATGGTCCGTTACTTCAACCTGAGGTCACAGCCACATATGTGTAAAAGCATAGTAAATATATTTCTGACCATTTCAATATCTAGTCCTTCGAGTGTCACATAAATCAGAAATGTACCAATGTCATTCTGTCCACCACAAGAATGAGTCACCGATTCAAAAAATATTGACAAATCTTAAAACTGCACAAGTCAGATTTGTGTGAATAAGATTCATTCTCAATTCCATCAACACAAGAAGTAACATGTCTTCACGACACATCCTTTCAACAGGTTGATTAGATGTTAGAGCAGAAATCAGAGTTAAGAACCAACACAAACACTGCCGCTGGCATGGATGGTACTCCGGTTAAATGGTTAATTTTTTTGTAACTGAACTTGTCTTTCTCAAGCTCTTCCTCGAGGGTTATATTTTCAGATGTCGCTGATCTTAAGATGATGACAGTCTGTCATGGCGACACTATATTTTGATTCGTGTAGGTCAGGAACTGGATCAGTTCCCATTTCGCGAGTGTTTGGCAACTTGTTGCCCAGTGGAGTTGTGTCTTCGGGCAGCGATTCTTCTGGTGGCCTTTGTCTTCAACAGCAGAATGAGAAACAATTTCCGCCTTATCTGCTTCTTCTGAAACCGCCCATATACTATCTAAATAGCCCTGCTGGTGTCTGCCTCGACTGCAGGTGAAGTTGAAGAGGCTCGACGAATAATCCAGATGGCTAAGATCTGTAGACGGCTTCCCTGAAACAAACAATCAAACTCATTATGTTCATGGTTAGCCTTTTATTGAATTTCTTACCAGTATTAACCCATTACTCAGCAAATGACTCCGCAACTTTCCAACATGAAACAGTGCTTAGAGAACTACATCCCACCCGGGCATCAAACTCACAACACTTGGATAAATGTGGTAAGCGAGTAAGCCACATTGTTCATAGTTGTGAACAGTAACTCTTGAAATCTACAACCGTACTGTCCGTAGCAGAGTTACGTTTCCATTCATAGTCTTCCTCTGCAGAATAGTGAATAAGAGATCTGGTTCGCAAATTACGTGTAGCAGCTAAAGTTGGGGTCCTATCCACAGGTTGAAGTAACGGACCGAGGTATATATATGTGTGTGATAGAGGGAGTAACAAAACTTTTTTTAGCTTTTTTTTCGTTTATGGACGCTTTTTAGGCGTATTTAATGTATTTATAGACCTCGGTCCATTACAATGTACTTCAACCTGTGGTCCCATCTAGTAGGCATAACAGTTTGCCTATAAGAATTAAATAAGTGTATAATTGTGTAACTACGGTACATGTATTCCACCAGTTTTAAAAATTACGAGTGCAGGCCCACTATACACATATAATCATTCAGTAATATTGATTTTACTGATAGTGACTCGCGGTGGTATCAGGCTATTTTGATATGCAAATGAGACATGACATTTTAAAATTATTTATACCCATTAAATGTGTCGCCCGAACAAATATTTTTATTGACACATTATAAAGTACGATCATAGTGCACATAACAAAACTAAGCAGACAGAATATAGTTTCCATTAACCTTTAATGGAAACACGGTTATCGCCCCTGATATCAGTGACGAAATTCACGTTTCATACAAAAAGAAAAAGTACATGTATATTTTCACGTACATGTACAAATGGGGGGAAAATTCCAAAATCAGAACTGAATATTTACAATAACAAAACTATATATTCAGCGCTGAAATCAGAATAATCCTGGTCTAATGCCAGGTCCTCGCCACACCAGAATCACTTGGCCCCTCCCAAAAGCAGTAGGATAAGTAATAATCTTACTACTTTTATAATGGGCAATAACCCAATTCAACTCCAAGGTAACAAAAGAGCCAAAGATAAAAATGTACTGAAGGGTCAAACCAGGCAAATAGTGATTCCTATATGGAGGAACCACTACCGTTAATTTAAGTCGTCTCGTTCTCCCGACCACCACCCCCGTAAAGTTTTGTATTACTTTTATAATAGTTTTTTTTTTCAGATGGAAAATATACAAATTAGGTCACAATTAACAACTAAAGTGTAAATCAGATCTGATTAGCTATTCTGTAGAGGAAGCCTACGTATATCATTTATTTGTTTGTTGGGGTCTAACGGCCAATCAACAGATGCGGTCATTTAAGGCCGGGTCAATGGGTTTAGTAATAAATCCCATTACCTGTACAAGTACATGTTCAAGTACATGTACAAATGGGGGGAAAATCCTAAAATCAGAAATTAATATTTACAATAAAAGAACTATATACTCAGCCCTGAAATCAGGATGATCCTGGTCTGATGCCAGGTCCTCGCCACACCAGAATCACATGGCCCCTCCCAAAAAGCAGTAGGATCAGTAATAATCTTACTACTTCTATAAATGGCAATTACCCAATTCAACTCCCAGGTAACAGAAAGAGCGAAAGATGAAAACTTGCATGAGGGCCAAACCAGGCAAAATCGTGATCCATACGTATTACTTTTATAATATTTTTTTTTTCACATGGAAAATATACAAATTGTGTCACAATTAACAACTAAAGTGTAAATCAGATCTGATTAGCTATTATGTAGAGGAAGCCTACATGTATGAATGGAATAGTAACTCTGCTACAGACGGTACAGGAGTAGATTGCAAGAGTTATTGTTCGCAACTACAATAACATGGTTTCAATAATAATGGAGAACAATCAATGATTCGATATTTTATGTACATAATTGGTGTCGTTTTTATAGTTTCGATGATAGAACCAATAATTCATTAAACTGTGTTTATTCCATTGGGTGACAGTCCAGTTGTTACATTTATAACAGTAATAGCCAATTGTTCTCGTCATTTTTTTAATTTTATTTCCACTTCAAGGGACCAGGGGTCTCAGAAATGTAATTTCCGTTATGTACATTTACATGACGTAAATATAGCTTTACATTTACATTTTTTTCTTTTCAACGGCATAAAACATACACTGAAGGGGCATCTATTTAGAAAAAGTGTCAAGAATAGGTAAGCTAATTGTATTAGTGCGAAACAGAGAAATTTAGTAGCAAGTCGTGGAATTTCTCATTTATGGCAACCCAACAACATGTATTTAATATGAATCAGTAAAGTTAAGCAAAACAAAATAGCTTGGCAACTAACAGAATGCCGTGTTTTCACCACATGTACCAAACATCGTTATATACATGGTATTATACATAGTTTCTTTACTGAAAAAAAAAAATTCCTTATAAATTGTGTGATTTGTCAGTAAATTACACCGGGACACCAGATGTACATAAAATATAGAATCACTGACATACATATCTGTACATGTATCAAACCAATGAAAACTGACATTCTGATCTGCATATAAAAAATGTCATTTCGGCTAATTCTGCGCACCGGCTAATGCACAATTCATGTAATGTTTTGCCCAGCTTTAATCACGTCAGAATAAATTATGTTGATTTGGAATAAATCAGCTGATAACGGTATACTAAGTCACAATTTTATCCCATTCCGATAGTTTGGTAAAAAGTTATTCAGAACATGGTCAAAATGATTAGTGGTCCTGCTTACTAAATTAATAGATCAACAACAGATCTGTTAAAAAAAGCTTCATAAACCAATAATACACATGCAAATATACCGACATTGGTTATTATTTTATTCCCGTATTATTCGCAAAACTCAAGGACAAAATGGACTGATATTTTGATCAAATTTGGCTGGGTCTCCGCTAGGCGGATACAGATAATAGACGACAGATGAAATAGTAAAAGCCATCTGTTTAGCCGTGATTATCTTGCTAACGAATTGCCTTGAATGTTCAGGGAATTTAGACTGAATATGGACATTTTCACGAAAATTATTATTAGGTGTGCAGAATTAACAGACACGATTGTAATCCCAACAAACATACAGTCTCCACCCCCGCCCATCATTTCGTGAGGTCACCCCAATGAAGCAAAGAAGTCCCTCATCACCACCCCAGACCAAACATGGGTACCCTGTGTATAAATAAATTTTAGGAAGCCCACCCACTACAATACAAATACTTAATACAAATACTGCACTTCAATTTTTTTACTTGTTTGGTCACTGTTGTTAAAGTTTTCTAAATCGTGTAAACACGTGACTTTCTGAAAACACTTGTCTTAAGAAAACAACATGAATAATCAGACATGTATTGGTGTGTGCAAAGCCACATACACGGTGCGAAGCCGGGTACACTTACTTAATAGAAATACTGCACCGGCCTATATTCATGATATTTCGGGGAAAAGTCACCGCTGTGCAAATGCAGTGTACCTGGATTCGCACACCTCAATTTTTTACTTATTTCATCACTGTTGTTACAGTTTTTATAAACACATTTGACTCTCGTGTGGGGGGGGGGGGGGGGGGGGGGGGGGGGGGGGGGGGGGGGGGGGGGGGGGGGGGGGGGGGGGGGGGGGAATGAAAGTAGTGTCTTTTTTAAGTGGCTAAAAGCCTAATAATATATAGACAATAGATAACAGATAACAGATAATAGCCAAATAAATAATAATGAATTGACATGTTGGACTGAAAACATATATTCAAAGTGAATCTACAAGTATCGAGGTGCCACAAACACACAGAGTCCGAGAGATGCACCATAAATTAGCTATTTAAACAACAATTGTGGAAACAACATTGGTCGCGAAAACCAATGACTCGGCACATGCACAGGCAATGTTGAATATCCCCCACCCCACTTGAATTCATGTTAGATTGAATACAATGGAATTATATTAGTAGCCCTGTGGTTAAAAGTGCTGTCGAAGTCAGCACGATTCAAATATTGGTCAACAGTAATAAAGAAATAATTCCTACCTGAAACGAATGTTTCGTGTCTGGCAGCTAGTAGACTTGAAATGTAGGTCAATTATTGATGCGTCTTGGCTGTCGCCGTATTGTCCTCTCAACTTTAGCAAAATTTGCAGAAATGTACGTCTGTAGCATTCACAAATCGTCGAGTACACAATGAGTATCTGTATTTCCGTATTTAGAGCTTATCAACAATGAAGACAGCAATAATGACACGATGGCTTCGACCAGTACGTGTAATGGCAATATGACCAATCATTGTATTATTACGCGTTTGGCAGGACACGAAATATAGTATGACGTCACAATGAAAATAAAATCGCATTTAACAACAAATAGCTGACTTTTTAAACGTAAATTTGTTATTGGTTGGTATATTACATTAAAAAAAAAGTGTCCTGTGTCCAATAAATTGGACACATGACACTATGGCGTTTAGTAAAAAGGTTCAAATATTGACTCTATATGTGCCGGACGTTCTAAATGAGGCTCCATACGGGATAATCTATTTAAACAAATATTTCATTGGGAAGCTATTTTTTTGCAAATTACATGCGTATTATTATTTTAATATAACCTATCAATGTTTACAGGTGTTAGCATGTTTCAATATTGAACTAACATATAGCTTGTTGGTATTGGCACACTTTCATTTTACGAAGTTTCCCGCAGCGAACCCCATTCGGCCCATCGACCGATTGTAATTATAGAACGCCTGTAACTATTCACGAGAATATAGGCGTTCTATGAAAAACGATTTTGTCCTATTCAGTTTCATCACTTTCTATGCATATGTAAGATCCAGTGCATTTAAAGGTACATGTCCACTCAGTAGGCACACACTGTTCTTTATATCAGAGACATCATCCGAGACATTTTCTGGCAAAATAAACATTCATTGACCATTACTCCACGCATGTATTGGCATTATTATACATTATATATCAGACGTGTTTCCTTAAAATGTTAACTGACATTACTATTTATTCTCTGCATTTATGTTTTTGATTTTCAATGATCATACATTATAATCCGTTGAAAATAAAATAAAATTCAGGTGACGCATTTAATTAGTATAAATAATTATCATGCCTCATTTGCATATGAAAATAGCATGATACCACCGCGAGTCACTATCAGTAAAATAAATATTACTACATGACTATAACTGTATAGCGTGCACTCGTAATTTTTAGGACTGGTGGAATAGTGACACAATTATACACTATTAATTATTTCCTATACATAACATTTTGTGCCTACTGAGTGGGCATGTACCTTTAAAATAAAACCCGTGGATTCAAATTATATTCCCCGTTTGAAGGCATCGTATCAGGGAGTGTTTGAGCTGAAACGTTTGCTAAAACATGCGCTGACGAGTAGCTTCTGAGCTATAAACAAACGTGCTACCCCGCTCCATACCTCTCGCAGATAACACAAGGTGTATGATCACGTGGTACTAACAACAACAACAAGTACCGATTCAAAGTACGTATTATTTTATAGTGTCCTTATTACGTAAGGGATTTTTATGAAATATGGCGCAGCAAACGCGTCTTCATCAGCTGCATTTGGTCCAGGAAGTTTGGCAGAGACTTATGTCATTTTTGCGAAGAATCGATTTCCGTGTCTCCATTTCCGTGTCGGAGACACGGAAATCGATTCTTCGCAAAAACGACAGAAGTTTGGGCGAAAATACGGAGACCACCAAATGCAGGTTAACAAGACAAGTCTGATGCGCCATATTTCATCAAAATCCGTTACGTAATAAGGACACTATAAAACAAAACGTACTTTGAATCAGATGGATTCTGGAAATTTCAGTACTTGTTGTTGTTGTTGGTACCACGTGAGCATACACCTTGTAACATATCGGAGGCGAATTATTGTAGCTACTTTGGAGCCAACATGAACCACAGGCACTCATCTGACATTCGTGATGGCAGAAAGGAAATTTATAAATATTACACTTTCTGGGCCTGGTTGCTCAAAACTTCTGTTAGCAGTTAAGGATTTAACAGTCTGTTAAGCTAACAGAAGTTTTGAGCAACTGGGCCCAGCTGATTAAAATTCATTTTAATTGTTTAATTATTATTTTCTACTTGATTTTTTATTTTATTCAGATTTTACATCGTATTACTTGATGAATGCTCATTCCAGGGCCATCTGACCTGATCAGAAATGGGCAAATATGAATTGAGGGTATGTTGTGACAAAAAATAATAATAACAACAGATTTTTCAGAGTTTCAAAGAATAATTGATTTCAGAGAAAACGCATGTATGGTAATTGGTTTGCACCATGATAGTACATTTGCCTCTGGATGATGATTGAGAAAACATGCAACTTTCAATCTCTAGTTCTGCAAGTGACGTGACACGGCTTGGTTTTAAAGTGAACATTTTACCTCAGAATTTGATAATTTTAAAGAGGCTGCACCGAGATATTTCACATTCCTGCTAGGTAAGGAGCACTAATAGAGCAGCATATTTGTGTTTATGTAAAAGCGTGTAGTGTGTCTTGGTCACAAATGTCGAACGCATATTGCTGTCTGCCCACATATTTGGAATATTTAATTAAATACATACTGTCCGAGGGCGTAAAATGGATAATTGGTCACTGCCCCGAAAGTGAGTTGAAACGTACCAACTGAAGCCACATGTTAATACGGTATCTCTGGTGGGACTGGGTGCATTGTAGATTGAGATATGTCTCCTGAATCAATATAAGCTGACTACAAATAGTTTTGTGTTCCACATACTAATTATATAATATACAATGTATGTCTAAAATAGTATATTGCATAGCATCCTATCAACAATACAAGTCGACCGCCTGTGGCCTATACCATGGTCCGAATCGTCCAGCCTCGGACAGGCGTTCACAGACAATTGTAAATTGTAAAATTTAAAATTTTTAACGATAATAAAGAGAATTCATACTGTCAGAGTCGGTCATGATTGTTACAGGGGCGGCGGAAGTGGGGGAGTACAATAAATGTAAATCCAATAATTATTTACAAGAAAACTTTGTTAATGTGAAATTTACAGACTATCATAATTTTGCACTTACGAACATTTTAGTCGTACGAAGTTTAGTGAAACGGCTCCCAGGCCCTTTGGGTCCTCAAGACTGGGACCTGAGAATGCAGGAAATGGCGTTTCACACCTCTTACATTTTCAAAATTTACGTTGGAGCATGCCCCCTGAACCCCTCTAGCAACATCGGGCCATTTGGGCCCTCAGTACTGGGCCCTGAGGATGCAGGAAATGGCGTTTAATGCCTCTTAGATTTCAAAAATTTCCAGGGGAGCATGCCCCGGAACCCCATAGCAAAATCGGACCCTTTTGGCCTTCACGATTGCCACACCACCCCCCCCCCCCTCCCCTCCCCTATACTTTTCCCGTTCCGCAGCCTATGTTTAATATTAGGCACTATTGATTATGTATTATAGTGTACAGTATTATGTACAATTCATGAATGCAAATCCTGACATCGAAAATAGAACTCGTAATTTCTAAAAATAGAATATAATTTTATACGGGATCTGATTGGCCTCTAAAAATAGCTGAATATTTGTGCACTATATATATATAAGACATCCCTGTTCGGTTTTATAAGTGATTCTTGAAATATAGACATATTACGGAGACAATTAAAGTACAGATACCTGCCGTAAATTCATGAAATAGTCAAGCAAGGTACGTGTTATTTTGATTTCTGGCACAATAGGGAATTTTTAGCTCTAAAAATGTTAATTACCTCGAATATTTAAAATAAACTTTTCTTTTCGTCCATACTGTTTCCGGTCTCATTTCCGTAGTCTGGTTTACGGTTTAAATTTAGTATTTGAATACTTGAGTTGTTTAATTATTAACCAGTCAAATTTATGTTTCATTTAATTAGTTATTTGTTCTTTTTATGAACTTCTATATTATTATAGTTTATTCCAATAATGAATTATTACCTTATATTGAAATTAGGTTTTTATGAAGCTATATAGTTGTTTGTTTTTTGTCATGGTTATTCTAAATGCTTTGCTCTGATTGGTTGGAAATAATTTTCTCTTCCAGACCGGTCTATGTGTTCATTTTCCCTCACAGGTGATTTTCAGCTTATATGCTTTAGACATGGAATTTTTTCACCCGCCCACCCATAGTAGCCCAGCATTTAATTGAATTGTTGTATATCATGTTTATTTCTTGAATAGGTTCAAGACAATGAGTTGAGGGTCAGAAGAATTGTTAAGGTATGATCCACTTTATTATTAAGTTGTGTAATAATATAGTATTATATGAGTGCCAATGTAGGCGAGTGGAGAAATTGCATTTCTCTTTGTGGTTTGTTGACCACTTTATTATTGTGTTCAGTTGTTGAATGTCCAAATTTGTTTGGAAATATAAAGATCTGGATTTACATAGCTGAAAATCAATTCTACCATTAAACCTTATTAAGGTTATTATTGTTTTTGTCCTTTGGTATTCCATTATTGAATTGAGAGAGTAATTTAAATTGTACTATAGGTTTTTGTATGGGAGTGCATGACTGTGTGTATGGCAAGTCAAACGTTGCTATATATTTATATATCTATTTTATTAGATTATTCTTATTGTTATTATATACTTCGCTATTGTCATTGAATGTTCGATATTCTTATTCAATGTTTTGTTATTGTTATTCAATGTTTCGTTATTGTTATTCAATGTTTCGTTATTGTTATTCAATGTTTCGTTATTCGTATTCAATGTTTCGTTATTGTTATTCTATACTTCGTTATTTTCATTGTAAAACTTGTCATTCGTATTGTATGTCATGTGATTGTATAATTATCTTGTTATTCGTATTCGATGTGTGCTATTGTTATACTTCGGAATGATGTAATGCGTTTTCCTTTGTAACAAGGCATTTCATTGTCTTGTCATAAACGAACGTAGAGCGCGTGTATTCCGAATCGAGGTTACAGAAAATGCTACCACAATATTGTCAAGAACAAGGAATGTCACACTTTCTCTTCGTTTACGACAGTTTTGGTAAGTACAAACATGTTCCGGAACCACTACACTGCACTGCACCAAAGGTGTACGCACAATCGGCGAAGGCAAATCCCCTGACCCATGATGGGGAGACATAATAAATATTCGGAACATGTTTGTACTTACCAAACGAAACATTGAATAAGAATAACAAACATACAATAATAATAATAATAAAATAGATATGTAATATAGCAACGTTTGACATGCCATACACACAGTCATGCTCTCCCATACAAAACGTATAGTACAATTTCTATTGTGCCAGAAATCAAAATAACACTTACCTTGCTTTACTATTTCATTAATTTACGACAGGTATCTTTAATTTGTCTCCGTAATATGTCTATATTTCAAAAATCACTTATAAAACCGAACAGGGATGTCTTATATATATATCTAGCAAATATATTTCAGCTATTTGTAGAGGCCAATCAGATCCCTATAAAATTGTTCTCTATTTTTAGTACTTACGAGTTCTATTTTCGATTTCAGGATTTGCATTCATGAATTGTACATACAGGGGCGGATCTGGAAGGGGGTTCCGGGGTTGCAACTGTATAACGTTTACTAATTATGGCAGTTGAAATCATTACTGCCTAATATTAACAAATCTGACCGACTCTGACAGTATGAATTCTCTTTATTATCATTGAAAATTTTACAATTTACAATTGTCTGTGAACGCCTGTCCGAGGCTACGGGGCGCCAAGTGGGACATGGCTCAATTTTGTCAACAAAATTCATTTTTGTACCGCAAAATTCAATTCTGTGTCACAAAATTCACTTTTGTGCCACAAAACTCAATTCTGTGTCACAAAATTCAATTTTGTGCCACAAAATTCAATTCTGTGTCACAAAATTCAATTCTGCATACGTTTCGTATACGTATTTGCAAACGTTTCGATTCTGTTGCCCAAATATGGCACACGCTTTGGTCAGATACAGTATGGCAAAAATGTGGCCTGAATTATATGTATAAAAATATATCAGCAACAAACAGGATGGAACTTGGATGGAAAATAACATTTTGTGAATTGGTTGCCATGACAACCGTTTATTGTAATTATGTATTGACTATGTACATACATTTAATAACGCTATCCCAATGTTGGTTACTTGAAATAAAACGATGCTATTGTTAAAATGTTTATATAGGCTAGTTGTTATTTGGCCGCCCTGGCATCCGCATACATGATTAGTCACAATAAGATTCTTGGATAGAACTAGAGGTATATATTTTGTAATCATAATATAACCAAAATAACTGTCCATAAAGAAGTATAATATCAGGCGCGTAGCTGCATTAAGGCACTGCAGGCCCGGGCCTGCAGAATTTTCGAGAAAATGGAAAAAATAATGTGCCAGAGTGCATCATTTACCTTCTAGTTTCGATTTTCATTCTGACCCCCCTAGCATACTCGCACCAACGG
>CM055268.1:48282417-48497417 GCA_029237695.1 Conchocele bisecta
TATTAAATTAAAGGAAAATTTAACAATGAGCCTTCTTTTTATTTTGTGAAATTTGGTGAAATATTTATTTTATTGCCAAAACAAAATTTTCCCATTCTCCAGTTAAATCCCCATAGACATCTTCACGGAGTGAAGATGTCTATGGGGATTTAACATGGGGAAATTTTTTAGAATTTCAGAAATACTGGACCGATTTTTAAAATTTAACTTGTTTTCTTAGTTAGATCATTTCCAAGCTATCTAGCCAGGTTTCGGAGTCAATATCCAAATTTTTTCGATGTTAAATCCCCATAGACATCTTCACGGAGTGAAGATGTCTATGGGGATCTAACATGGGGAAATTTTTTAGAATTTCAGAAATACTGGACCGATTTTTAAAATTTAACTTTTGTTTTCTTAGTTAGATCATATCCAAGCTATCTAGCCAGGTTTCGGAGTCAATATCCAAATTTTTTCGATGTTAAATCCCCATAGACATCTTCACGGAGTGAAGATGTCTATGGGGATTTAACATGGGGAAATTTTTTAGAATTTCAGAAATACTGGACCGATTTTTAAAATTTAACTTTTGTTTTCTTAGTTAGATCATTTCCAAGCTATCTAGCCAGGTTTCAGAGTCAATATCCAAATTCTTTCGTTTTTTGACTCCTCCCACACTCCCTTACCTCTTTTTCCCCCATGTTAAATTCCCATAGAGAAATAAATTTTTCGTAATAAAATCAATATTTGACCAAATTTCGCGATAATAAAAAGAAGGCTCATTCTTAATTTTTCCTTTAATTTAATATTATCAAAAGAAATCTTGTTTTTGAATTGTTTATATAGCCGTAAAATTTGGGCAGCTTTCGTGAAACAGACAGTAGAGAATTGTCATAATGTTACACACACATGTTTTCACACAGACATGGTAAAACACAATCTTGCCACAAGGACAACAAGACAGAGCTCTAGATAAGGTGCGTATTGGCATATTTTGCACACTTATTTTAGCAGAATACACATTGATTATCAAACGTGGGAGTACAAAATGCTCACAGAAATATGAAAATATGCATTGATTTTCAAATTGAGTAGTGAAAATACTATAATAAAGTTAAAAATTTAGTTATTTGTGTTTGCTTAAAAATTGCAGCTCAAGAAAGTGAATTTTTAAATATGTTTTATTTTTTATCATTTGTTCCCCATTTAATAAGAAAATCAATCAATAAGACATTTGTAAAATATGCATCAAATTTGAAATATGGGGGTATAATACTCAGGGATTCCGCTGAGGAAAATAAAAAAATTGCCACTTCAAAAAATTGGTGATAAAAAATTACAATTTTCGAAGAAAAAAAAATAAATTGTAATTTTTGATCGCCAATTGTTTATTTTTATCGCCAATTGCGAAAGTGGCGATCGCCAGCGGAATCCCTGAATACTCTTATCTGGAGCTCTGACAAGACCTGTCAGTACACAAATACTGGTAGATTCTTAACCGCACCCACACACATACATGGACAGACAGACAGACAGGGCAAACCCTATATGCCACCCAGCTGTACAGAGATCAGCGGCCCGTTTCACTAAACTTCGTAAGACTAAAATGTTCGTAAGTGCAAATTTAGAATTGTCTGTAAATTTCAATTGATGTATTTATATTTATTGAGCATAGGCTGCATATGCAGCCTATGCTCAATAAATGTAAATCCAAAAATTATTTACAAGAAAACGTTGTTAATGTGAAATTTACAGACTATTATAATTTTGCACTTACGAACATTTTAGTCGTAGGAAGTTTAGTGAAACGGCCCCCAGGTGCCGATTTCACCAACATCGCAAAGTATACTTTGAGGGAGTAATCATTTATTTTTCCCGAAATGCATTATTTCATATAGAACTAAAACTGCATAACACAGGTTGAAGTAACGGACCGAGTTCTATAAATACATTAAATATGCCTAAAAGCATCAATAAATGAAAAAAAATGAGCTAAACAAATTTGTTTACTCCCTCCATATAAACGTATACCAAGTATATATGGAGAGAGTAAAAATATTTGTTTAGCTTATTTTTTTTCATTTATTGATGCTTTTAGGCATATTTAATGTATTTATAGACCTCGGTCCGTTACTTCAACATGTGCTGCATAATTTCATGATTAAATGTATGCAGAATTATTATACTGAATTTATTACATTATCACAGCCAAAATGGCTGTGATAATGTAATGAATTCAGTATAATAAAAATTAATAAATTTATCCTAAAATTGAAAATTTCTCCCTCAAAGTATAATTTGCTAGAAAAGTATACTTTGCAATGTTGGTGAAATAGGCTACAGGGGCATAAAGAATAGCCTGATATGTGTTTGGAATTAACAGGATCTGGCATGAAACGGGTAAAGCATGTACAATACTTACTGCTCTTTTTCTTTGTTCGTTTACGAGTGATAAAGTCCCTCCATCTTGACGCAGTTTTCTTGGCACCAATTATCGCCTCAAGGGCTTTGGATTGTACATTGTTGTTTTTCTTCTGGCTTTCTCGGATATTGTTCAGGAATGGGCTATGAGGAAATTGACATACCGTAATTACCCTAAATATTCGGACACCAATATGTGAGCAAAACAGTGTAGACCCAAGACCAGCCTGCTCTGAAGGAGCAGTCTGATCAAGGGTCTGCACTATTTGCCATTTTCACAGAATGCTTCGGAGGCCTCATTGGACAACATAATCAACTTGATAAATGTTTATGACACTTATAACAATTGGTTTTGGTGTCCGAATATTTAGGGTAATTACGGTAATTACTTTGTAGGTTATTATGCTTCAAAGGTATAGATACATGTCTGTCACTAGAGAGATGGCGCTTATGTCATTTGCGGCCCGTGTAAACCAAGATCAGCCTGCGCATCTGATCAGGGTCTGCACTGTCCGCCATTCAATCATTGAAACACTATTCATGCTTCTAGGAAACAAGATGGGTATTTATCAAGTAGCGGGGGCCTGTTTCACTAAACTTTGTACGACTAAAATGTTTGTACGTGCAAATTTATGAGCGTCTTATGAACATTTTAGTTGTACGAAGTTTAGTGAAACGGCCCCCTGGAGTGTACTGTCAGGCCAGCAGTGGGCAGTAGTCATACACATCCCCTCTATCTAGTTACAGCCAGATATATACATGTATATATACAGTATATTCTGTGCAGGGTGACCATAAACGTGTGATCACAGATCTGACTAACAGAGCTCCAGATAAGCGTTTTGTCTAAAGCGTACTATACCCCCTGATTTCAAAAGCATTGCGTATTTTACTTTTACAAATGGATTATTGATTTTTTCATTACTAAATAGGAAACAAATGATAAAAAAAAAATATAACAAATTGAAACATTCACTTAATTGAGCTGCAAAAAGCAAACTTTTGCTTTTTGTAGCTCACCTAAGTGAATTTTCAACTTTATGACAGTATTTTCACTACTCAATTTGAAAATCAATGCGTATTTTCACATTGCTGTGCGTATTTTGTACTCCCACTTTTGATAATCAATGCATATTTAGCTAAAATAATTGCGTAAAATACGCCAATACGCACCTTATCTGGAGATCTGGACTAAGCTGCACTTATTGCCTTAGACAGGCTGTCCAACTAGGGTAATTCAAGATGCACACTCTGATTAGGATCTACTTACTGTCTGGTTCACGAAACCTGCTCAAATTTTACGGCTATATAATCAATGCAAAAACAATAATTTGTTTTGGATAATATTAAATTTTATCAAAATTTAAGAATGAGCCTTCTTTTTATTTCTTGAAATTTGGTCTAATATTGATTTTATTGCGAAAAAACAATTTCCCCATGTTAAATCCCCAGACTTGTCCTTAAATTTTAATAAAATGTACTAGTATAAAAAAAAATATTGTTTTTGAATTGTTTGTATGGCCGTAAAATTTGGGCAGGTTTCATAAAACAGACAGTAGTTTCATTCCCCAAAACATGTTTATGATTCTGTCAAGTAAAACAAACCGCATGTCAAATTTGCCAAGACATAGTCATGTCATTTGACGTGCAACTTTGGCATGCATGCCTTATGAGTGGGCCATAGTATGAAAATATGGATGATGATGATGATAAACAAGAATATGAAGTTTCAAGTGAATCCAACGTATAGTGGCAAAGATACAAGTAATTTCAGAAGTAAAACCGATGGATGACATGCAGACTTCATTATGATTATATACTGTACTATGTTTTATTTTCCACAAGCGGGCTTGACAAAATATTTTTGGGAATACATGAGAATTATCTGCATTTCATGTTTTTCCATGGGGCATATATGCATGTGTGTATGATCTGAAACATCATTGAATATTAATGGCTGTTGATATCAAAAGATATTAAAATACCTGATTTTCTTGGTAACACTGTCAGATGCCTCATCCATTTCAAAATCATCGCTGATCGGGTCAACTTTCCCTCGCTTGTTTCTCTTTCGCAAATCTTTGGACCCCATTGTCAAATGCTGACTGTAGATATAAAGTAACATGTTTTAAACATCATAATCACAATCAAAGTACTGAAACTACTACCACCAAAGCCTTTTTGTGTAATTTATCGGGGTATAAACTTGTAATTGGAAAAGTCGCGGGAATACTGGACGAAGGCCGGAAGGCCTCGTCCATTATTCCCGCGACTTTTCCAAGTTTATATCCCCGATAAATTCAACAAAAAGGCCGTTCATTCCTTATAATTCCAGCATTTTAAATAAATTCATCAAGAAAATGTGTTTATTTTCCGTTTTCTTAAGAATTATTTTAACTGCGCCTCACAGTTACGGAAAGTAGTTCAGCGTGTGATTTTTCTGGGATATACATTTTGGACAGAGACGTGCTACGGACCAATCAAATGTTAGGGAATTGTGTAAATATTTTTGTGCTGGAATTATTATTTCCATAAATCATAAATATCAATGGACAAGAAGAAAACATAGTGTTTGACATGCAACACCGTAGAAACAATATTGCTACCCCGCCACGATATTTCTCCACTACGCATAGATACACATATCGGAGGCAAAAGATTGTAGCTAGTAACACCGTAGTTCCCTCGCCGGTGACGCTCATGTCAATGTCTTGCTATTTCATTTACCATAAGTCACGCAGTTTATGAAATCCCAGTTGCAAATACCGATTACACACAATCGTAACGCGTGATATATCCAGTAGCCGATTTCATCAAAATTGCAAAGCATACTTATCTAGCAAAGTATACTTTGAGGGAGTAATAATTTATTTTCCCCGAAATGCATTATTTCATATAGAACTAACGAATGGATATATTTGATGATTAAAAATATGTAGAATTATTATACTGAATTCATTACATTAATTATCACAGCCAAAATGGCTGTGATAAAGTAATAAATTCAGTATAATAACAAGAAACGAGGCAAAGCCACGAAGGCCAGGTTTTTTCCAAGCATAGACACTTGGATAACATAATTATACCCACTTTTTGTAGACTAGATGGCCGTGGCCTACATGTTGCGCATTGGGGCGAGACATGGACACTAAAAAAATAGATATAGTAGATGGAAAAAATTTAACCGGACACACGGACGTACGGACGGACGGACATATGCCAAAATGCCGACGATATCGCACTTTCCGCAAGCGGGTGCGACAATGATGATAAACACCCATGTGAAGTATCAAGGTAATGGGTGAAGCAGTTGCAGAGATATAGTACACAAAAAAACTTCAACAAAAAAATTCAAAGTAATTTGACCTTGACATTGGGCAAAGGGGCCGCACGGTTGGGGGTTAGAATGAAAATATGGATGATGATAAACACCCATGTGAAGTTTCAAGGTAATGGGCGAAGCAATTGTAGAGATATAGTATAACGAAAAAAAATTAACCAAAAAACTTTAACCAGACGTACGTTAAAAAGTTAACGTTGAAAATGGCTATGTCAATTACGTAGAAATAATAGGTGAAGGTAAAAAAAATGGTCACATGTTTGATAGTTGTATGTGGTAGGCACCCCTTGGTTATGAAGCTGTGAAAGTTTGGTGGTCCTAGGTGGTACAGTACCAAAGAAATGGACTTAAACACGAAAACATAACATTGTAAACGCGAAAAGTTAACATCGAAAATGGCTAAGTCGACTGCGTGGAAAAAATGGGTCAAGTTAAAAAAAAAGTAACATGTTGGATAGTGATATGTGGTGGGCACCCCTTGATTATGAAGCTGTGAAAGTTTGGTGGTCCTAGGGGGTACAGTACATGGACTCAAACTTAACATTGATTGTGGACGCGGCCGCCCGCCCGCCCAGCTTTCGCCAATCCAATAGCCTGGATTTTTTCAAAAAACCTGGCTAAAAATTCTTAAATTGAAAATTTCTCCCTCAAAGTATACTTTGCTAGAAAAGTATACTTTGCAATGTTGATGAAATAGGCTACAGGACAAAGCCATAATTATAAGAGTTTTGTAACGTTGTTGTGATCACCACCTGAGTTGCACCTTCTGGAACCTCTCTAAGACGAACAACAGAGTAGTTCTTTAATCATACTTTTATTGGCATGCAATCTATTGTATATAGTGGAATTAGTCCATCAAATCAGACTAGTACTCTGGGCCCGGTTGCTCAAAACATCCGTTAGCTTAACGGACTGTTAAATCCTTAACTGAATGGTTAAAATCACTGTTAAAACAGAGATTTTAACCATTCAGTTAAGGATTTAACAGTCCGTTAAGCTAACTGATGTTTTGAACAACCGGGCCCAGACTATCAAATGGCGCCACCAATGCTATTGCGTCAAAATGATCTAGTTTCAGTCAGCCACCACGAGTATTCACTAACAAACAATTGTAGTGCAATATCTTGTCAATAATCTATTATAATATATAAATTGCACATGTAAGTTAGATAATACTACAAGATACTACATACTTTTATGCAGTCGATGCGCTTTATTTCATCAAAATCAGTGGAATAAGAAGCAACTTATGATAAAAATAACAGGCAAGTTGCGAGGAATCATTATTGAGTGAGTCGAGATGAAATCAAGCAATCGGAGCCAACCATGTTGGGAGACGTAGCTTTTTTCTGTAATTCTGACCCAACTGTCGTTGGTCTGGAAATCCGTGAACGGTGAAAATAATTAATCCTTAAATGTCATTGTCTAATTTCAGCGAATGTCACATTTTTCACTGCAATTATCGCTAATTATTAAATTTAAATACTCATTTGATACTGCGAATAGTAAGTTAAATTCTGTAATTACAAGTCGGCGTATCCGACTTCCGCGAGCGTGATGCGCATCGTAAAGTCTGGGGGTCTGGGGTTGGGTTATGTTGGGTTAAATGCCAGATCGCCGCAGATGCGATTTCCTGACACCTAGGCCACTAAAAAAGTCATCCAACTATTTGAGTATTGTAGATTTTCTTCATTTTTTTTTGCCAATTTGAGAGAATTTGGATGTGTAAGAATACACCATGAGGTGAAGTTGTTTTGTCTTGATTTGGACGGAGATCGTACAATTACGCTGGTAAAAACTAATTAGGAAAATTTAATGTTCTGTAATTTTCAGCAACAGACTCGTCCACTGGTTATTTTTAAAACATTTCTTGAAAATCAGACACTGGATCTGTATAAAACAAGCAAATATACTCCATTGGCATGCAATACATGTACCATATTACATATACAACAGAAATTGGATGCGGTGACCAGGTTTCAATAGCATAGGCCAATTAATGGACTGTGGCAAAAATTAATATAACCATATGTATAAACCCTTTCAAACCTACAGACCAGTACATATAGTGGTATCGGTAAATAGTGTAGATACAGATGAGCAGGCTCGTGACGAGCTATCTCATGAGGATCTGCATTTTTTGCAAGTAATTTTCATATTTTTTACAACAAAAACACCCCCTTTTCATAAATGCACTGGTCTGTGTATTTATACTGCAACACCCCCGGAGATTTCGGAGATTATGTGCAGGACCATTGTATTTTATTCATATATACATACAAACAAATACAATCAACTTTTCATGTTAGCTGGGTCTGTAAACTGTAAATCATTTTGGCTTTCCAAACAAATTTAAATGTCATCACCATGCCCATATTCAGATCAAATTGCCTGAACATTCAAGGCAGTTCAAAGAAGTCTACATGTACAGGTTAAATGTAATACCGTAACTGAGCACAAACAACTTGGACTAACTATCTCTAAGTCCGGTGATTGGCATGTACATATCGATTCCATAGTTAAGAAAGCTTGGCAAAAAAATAAAATTACTTAAGGGTTTAAAATTTCGAATCAGATAGACTAGCGTTAAAAAAATTGAAAACTTATACATTGAAACTGGATGGGAAACATTGCAGGTCAGACGAGATCGCCAAAAATTGATAATGATGTTTAAAATGATTAATAAACTAGTACTGGTCACCGTTTCTATCTAATCTTGTTCCTCCACGAGTTGGAGAGAGGTCAAATTACCCATTGCGCAATTGAAATGACTTTCCAATACTGCGATCTAGAACCCGCATTATAATTCTCCAATTCGTTTCTTCCATCTACTCTTAGCGCATGGAATAATTTTGATACCAACGCGAAAAACGCATCATCCTTATCTACTTTTAAGTCTGCAATCACACGCACACGCACTGCTATCCCAAAGTACTACATGTACTATGCTGGAACACGATTTGGACAAATTCTGCACGCAAGACTCAGACTGGAATGTAGTTCCTTAAATTATCACCTTTTTCGTAAAAATATTGTCAATAGCTCCCTTTGCAGCTACTGTGGTTCGGTTGAAACAACTGAGCACTTCTTACTCAGATGTCCGCGTTATTCGAACTTACGAAATAATATCCTTTCAGAACTTCCTCCGAACCTCACTGAACACCACCTACTCTTCGGCATTTTAGACGAGAGTTACGAAACAAACGTAAAAATATTCCTACAAACTCAGGAATTTCTAATTCTTGAGACTAAACGCTTTTCTCTGTAAAATATCCACATTAATTACACTTATATCGAAATTTCAAACATTGATCCTAACGTCACAAGTTTGTAGTGCAGCGTGATTGCGTGCATGCAAATATTTCTATTGTTACCAGTTCTATTTCATTTTCTATCATTCTGTCACACTTATTCTCTCTTCTGTTGACTACTTACCTTTAATTTGGAATCCGTAATGCATATTTTCATTCTTATTTAGCGAACATTGCCTGCATTGACCGCTTCATACTCATATTGTACCATGTGAAGGCAGTTTATATGGGAGATGAGCACGATAAGTTCTGCTTTCGGTCAAATCCCATTTAGTTATCATGTATAATTTATCACTTGTATTGGATGAATAAAATATTGTTTAAACAAAAAAAAAAAAAAAAAAATGTCATAACTTCTGACATCAGTAAATGACGTAAATTGCGTAATGTATGATGTCACCTCTGTGTTTTCAACGTCACATTTAATGCTGGTAGTGAAAACAAAAATGGTGAACATCCAGCTAGCATACTCCATGGATCAGCATAGCAAAATTGGTAGGAAACTTGAAGCACTATCCAGTGACATAATGACAGGTTATAAATTATATATATATATAGTTCCTTTGTTGAACTATTATATAGTAAGCAAGACTGCTATTTCATCAACATGTCTAACGATTTTACACATATTGACCTAGACTAACATGCCATGTCTCTATATCATGTTTAACTTCGATTTTTCATTATCTGACTTTTATCATTTATTATTAACGGTAGTAAAGCCATAGTACAATGTCTAATATTGACCATATTCTGAATAACTTTTAACAAAACTATCGGAAGGTGATGAACAGAATTAGCCGAAGTGACAGTACATGTACTAAGAGGGTAGTTGCAGCCTGTAACTTTGTGACCCTCCCGTACTGTACGTACCAGACGGTACGGGAGGGTCAGAGTTATACAGACTGCAACTACTAAGAGGGGTGAAAGGGTTAACAAGACTTACAAACATAACATTAAATTGGGTCAGTTTGTGAAAGTGGTGGCTATTTCCTTATACATTGTTTTAAAGTCACTCGATCCATGTGGTCGAAAATTTAATAAAAAGAGTGACTTTAAAACAATGTGTATTAAATGTGCTGGTAAAGCGACACCTCGACCCTAAGACACCTCGGCCCTAAAAGACTTCGACACATTTTTTTAACCATAGAACGATATAAAACTAAATATAAAAAAAATATATTGGGGCCGAGGTGTCTTAGGGCCGAGGTGTCGTAGGGCCAACTTGTCTTAGGGCCGAGACGTCACTAAAGCAATGTGCTTCCCTTCGGAGGTTATTGGAATTTCATTATATTTGTGATTGTCTGCCAATAGAACGTGGTAAATGATGCTCATTTTAATTAACCCTTTCATCCTAAGTATACATGTACAGGGATCCTCTAGATTATCGGACATAAATGGCAGTTGTTTTATGATATTTTTCTTAAAATAGCAGCTATGGGCATAAAATTTTCACAGAACAATCGTCGGTTCTTGCTTTCTCAAGGCATGCAAACTATTTAGCAATTAAACTGTGCCATCTTTCTCACTTAAAATTGGGTTAGATCATCAGTCGTAAGATTGCCCCAAAATTAACATCGACAATCAATTACCCGGACAAATGTATAACCGTCTTATAACTTGTATTCTCACCTTAAAATCATTATGTTATCGCCTGAAAACCATGGAGTGTAAACAGCATTGTGTAGTTCTGCAGAAAAAACAAACACCATTCGCTTCTTGGAAAACATCGTATTTAAAGAATTTATTGTATTTGTAGAACAACTTTGCAATGACGTAATGGGCACACTCGATTGACCTCGTCATAATTTGGTAAAAAGATCTGCGGTAATGAGCCCCATAAAGGAAATTCTGAACGTTTCGTACACTGGTGTTTTCTCACCTGTCGATTTTACCCACAAATTAATTATATGGGTGCGAAATGGTGTGTAATGGCTTGGGTGTGTAATGGCTTGGGTTCGAAATGGCTTGGGGCGATTTGGCCTTGAAACAATTATTATTTGTTTTTGGATAAGTAACTCTCCGTTCTTTTTCTATAATGATACATTTTCGCATTCCTTCCTATCTGCTCTGTATTGCCTGTATTGTACATTGTGTATTAAACAGTCTGAAAATGATATTGGAGGAATGCATACTTCACACAACAGAGTATTGAAAAACTCTATAGGGGCCTCAAATTATGCGCATGCGCAGTGACAGATACAAGCCCCCGCGCGACGTTTGATGTTGTGAACAACTTGTGGACACAGTTGGGGGGAATGTTTTCAGCAAATTTTACTAAAATGTTTACCTTGGCGATATATTATTCACACTGGCATGGAAACAGCAAGCACCTGAGTGACTTAGATGTGTTCGTTGGAAAATCGGATCAAATGAATGCGTTTAATTAACAGCTATTTCATTTGTCCGATAAATTGATTGTCCGGATAATTGGTATGACCCCTGTATTACTAACCGGCAATAAGTGTGCATCGGTAACAGGCACTATTAATTGACTGTACAGGTGCCCGTTTTATCAATTTATGAAAAATATCATGATTTTAAAGGAACTAACGCAGTTTACTATACTATAATGGTAACAGAAATATATTATATTGCTTCATCCGCTAAACACATAAATATTACCGATGTTCAAGTGTAGAAACTTCAAGATAACAACAGTTTCATCTCGTTATTTACACAATTGCTCCTGACAACAAGTGGCTGGTTCCTTGAATTGATGGCGAGAACCAATCGCCGGGCACCAGAAAAGGTAATAAGTCAATTCGTCCCTACGACAACTCGCACAAGAAAAACTCGCCCTATTTGACAAGTCAACTAGCCCGGATACCAGAAAAAGGTAGTAATTAAGCCAACTCGCCCTACGACAACTCACGCAAGGATAACTCGCCCTATTTGACAACTCAATTCGCCCCACTGTTAGACAACTCGCCCCGAAACCATAAGTCAACTCGCCCTATTTGACAAGTCAACTAGCCCGGATACCAGAAAAAGGTAGTAATTAAGCCAACTCGCCCTACGACAACTCACGCAAGGATAACTCGCCCTATTTGACAACTCAATTCGCCCCACTGTTAGACAACTCGCCCCGAAACCATAAGTCAACTCAATTCACATGCACAATATAGTTTTTGGCGGGAGACATACTGTCTCCACGCTATTGGGATCGTGATTCTGGCCGTTTGCACGGGTCTACTTTCGGAAGTGGCTCTCTGTTCATCGGGGGACGTCTCAATAGACTCAATTTGCGTTCGCAATTAGCAACAGTCAGGTGACCTTTAAAGTCAGCGAGTGAACTGAAAGCAAGTTATTAATAGCAACGGCAATGCTCAACATTATGTGTAAAATAGTTGGCATGCCCAACTTTAGTTTTGAAGAGAACAAATTGCTGTTATTGAGACGCCCCCCGTATCGTGTACCACGCAGTCGCAATGCGACGTCGAAGGCCATTTCTTTTTCATATTGAGGTTTACGGGCGATTTTCATAAAGCACCTTTGCTTCATCAACCTATTTGTGTTTAGAGTATGCAGGCTGTATTTTACAAACACCAGTAACTGATCAAGTTCTCCAAATTTGCAGATTGTACATCCAATAATCAACATCGAATATATTTCTAACAAGGAATTTCTGAGTATGCAAATTCACAAGTGGCTATACTTGTCTCCCGCCATTCAGTACTTTCAGTACTTTGATTAAGTATTACTAGTAGGGTGACTTAATTACAGGACTCGATCGATGACATTACATTCAGAAAAGTATACATGAAATATCATCAATACATGAACAAAAATTAAGGCAATCTAAATCATACAGAAACAACAACAGCATTTTCTCCTCCTACATGAAAATACAAACAAAAACGAGAACCAGACTATTCCACCACTCATGGAAAATGGCGTATTAAATTTGAATCATCAAATTAAATTAAGCATTCTAAATCAACAATTAAAAAAAATCTTCACCCGTATAATACATAATACCATATATGAAAAGGGACCATCTCCACACCCAGCAATGCAGGATATTAGCATCACTGAAAATGGCATGGCAAAACTAGCTCCTCCAAAACCTCAAACCACACAAAGCTTCTGGGACTAGATAAATTAGTACGTACACTACTAAAAGAATGCAGCAACTCGATCCTTATTAGCTCCACTTCTAACAATTATTTTCAGACTTCCCTCTCTCTTTGGCAAGATCCCCACTGAATGGAAACATGCAAATGTATGCCATGCATGCAGTATTCAAACAGGGTGGCACGCACGATCTCTTAAATTATAATACAATCGATCGCACTGACATGCATCTCATCTCACTCCTACAAAATCTCACTCATGCTAATTAATGTGCATTAATGATTTCGTAGACTATATATATATATTCATGACAACACAATCAGACTATTTGCAGATGACAACATCATTTAAAAGGAAATATTTAATGACTCAACAGCTAGATCGATGTTGCTGACCGATGGGAGTAAGATTGGCTCATACATTTCCATCTTGACAAATGCAACATCGTCAGCGTGACCAATAAACAGAATCCAATAGCATGTATACCTACAAACTTAATGAACATATCTTAGAAAAATAATCGAGCTCGAAATATTTAGGCATCACCCTTCAAAGTAATCGACAGTGGGACAAGCAGTACGTACACTCTATGAGCAAAGCAAACCAACCATGAGGGTGTTTACATCGAATTTGAAAGTAGCTTTTATTAAACTAAAAGGCCATGCATACAAATCACTAGTCAGACCAAATCTTGAGTATTCGTTCATTTTCTGGGACCCTATTACGCCAAATCGCAAATAAACCCGATGGAAAAAGACGCACTGTGATATTCTTTTCCAACGATATGACAACACAAGCTCTGTTTCTAATTAACATAATACCAAATCTCAATTGGCCCTCTCTTGAAATCCTTAGAATACGCTCTCGTCTCATCATGTTTCATAAGATAACCCATTGCGTAGTAGTAGCAGTTCAACCCCCTATCAACCGTTTAAGCCCAGTCGACCAAAGAACTGGATACAATGTAATATGGATACTCTTAAAGTCATTAACCCGGTGGCTGTTCTCACTCCTATATTTCACTCTTAGACTATCATTTGCATCATATGTACAACGTTTTCAAATTCCACTCTGTAAAATGTGTGTACAGTGTCATCATTGCGCAAATCATCGATGCACAATCTGTCTGTCCTCTATATAGTCTATACCATTTGTATATTTGGCGCCACAAACTCTTCCAGTAATGAAAAAGATGCCGTATCGTGATGACGATGAACACTGGACCTAAATTATGTGGCAACTTGTTACATAAGTTTCTGTATTGCGTTGTGTAACTTACATAACGTGGTACATCCCTATATTGGCCGTCGAAACTGTTGGTGTAAATTCAGCTTCCATCGTAGCAGAAATAAAAATAATTGATCACAGCGTGACAGTCTGGAAATATGTGTTCCTATTTGTTCATGAAGCAGGTATTTTGCACAGCAAATGCAAATGCCAACTGAACTCCAACAAGTTCACACGCACAATTGTTGCTTTCAGCACTATGACTTTACTTGTTGTTCACGTTATCCTCCAATTACACAACGGCACTTCATCCGGTTGGCCATGGATTCCATTTCAGTGTAGCTCCATCTGCGTAATTGATCATATCCGACTCTGACATATATTGTCAAACTTGTTCAATATTCTGATGCTACTTTTGGGAGAATTTCTACTGCGGTCAAACTGCACTTAACTTCGCTAATGTAAACTTAAAATTACCATGCGTCTATAGTCCAGCGATCCATGAAAATTGCCGAACACGACTATCAGTGAAAGTATACATTGCAAGTGCGGGTTTAATACACATTTGCACTCAACAACCACCAATAATCGGGAAAATAACATCACACACTGATACACTCAAGGATCGCCCACCCATGCGTTTACAATGATGTGATTTACATGCTTTGTAAAATGTAGGGTGGTCATATGTTTCCTGCCCAGTTCCATAAAATTATTAGGAAATAAATCAACAGCAGATACGACTCACACTCTCCCTTCATTTTGCAGCGAACTGCTGAATTGATCATTGCAATTGACCTTTATACTGCCAATGACTACTTTTACCCTTTTCATTGCATGGTGACTGGTATTCGTAGCACTCAATGACGAGTGTTTCATAAACCCGGCCGGGATGTTCTCTTGGATCGTTAATTGTGTCCTTGTCTTACATGTCATTCACAACTAAGACAGTTATTTTCTTTTACTCCAACTAATGGTGTGTGTTGTTATAATAAATGAGCGCAGATTTATTGTTTGAAGCATTTTCATATCATATGTTGACTCTTTTCGTATTCTACTTTGAAGTGCTTATTTAATTTCTTAGGAAGTGACTGTCTTGGTAGCTATTGTTAGTATGTATTGTCATGTGCAACTCATAGGTGACGGGCTCACCAAATTGGTCCTGTCGTCAATTTTGTTGTGGCTTGAGTTTTGTATATTTATATAATCTTATTATCTAATAATTATATTTAAACTATTATATTTATTTCATGTATGCCAATTTTGTCAGATCTACATAAAGTCAAATAAGTAGTGCTAGATGTAAATAATTAGAGCTGGCAGTAAATATTTAGATGAGATCTCTAATCATTTGGATCTAGCTGTAAATATTTAACGTTAGTTCTACTTATTTAGAGCTAGCAATAATTATGTGTATGCAGATTTGGCGTATTCCCTTCATGCAGCTTTTCGTGGACAGGATTAAAAATAAGAATGTCACAATCGACAGGATTGGGCGAATATGTAGGATGGAGTAACAGCTGCAATAAACAATATTTGATAATAGATTCATCCACTCTAACCACTCGATTGGAAAAAACAGATGTCCAGTAACTATCCTAAATCTCAAGGGCAATTGGTAACTCGCCTGTCCTTCTTCTCCATGGCCAGCATCACCTGGATCCATTTAGCTCTGTCTCCTCATATTTATATACATGTAGTTTTAATCACACGATGGAGTGGGCGGACAGTGATCCCTCGACCCAGACATTTACATTGGGTCACAACATCTAACGACGTCAGTTTTGTACGTCCATGTCTGGCATAGCCCTCCGCGCCACTGTCTACCCGACTGTATTGTATCGTTCGTATATTTTCATGCCGATCAACATCTGGTCTTGATTTATGCGTTAAGATGCAACAAATGGTAGCAAATAATGGTTATTGTGGCATGTTCTCATAGACAGAGCAGGTAGTCGTTTATAAACTACGTACTTTCAGGCCATGGTGTCACCGTACTGTTGCTCTCCTCTTGGTACCACACACAGCTGCTCTTAGAGTATAATTATGTCTATTATGTCTGTATCGCATCGACCATCGATGTGCGGGTGTCATTTGTTTATCGTGATGTATTGTTTAAATTACACTGTCCATACATTCATATTGTTACATGACTGCCGTTGTTTTACACCGCTCACAGCCGTGTTCAAACGTACATCGCATGGTGACCCTAGCTGTACGTAGACAATGCCCATTCTGGGGCTAGGCCAACACCTACGTAATGCATGTGACTCTTGTCGTTACTAGACCACGACATTAGGTCACAATGCCAGTTGACAACGGTCGCACTGAACTTTTGAAATTAATGCGGAGGATGGGACATCTGCATCATGCGACGTGCATTTCGGCCCCGGAATATGTATGTGTAAATCAGCTGTTTGAATAAAACGGGTTATCAACGTATCGAAAGTATTGCATATAATATATGTTCAAATTACACGATATTTCCGACGGAAATATAGCAATAATTAACGTTCGACTATGTCCAGCCGTGGGTTTTCATAAACCGTTTGTCGTGGCACTCGGGAACTGTTTGAAACCGCGACTTACGGCTTTGGGGTTCAAACTGGAGTTCAAACTGATTCTGGGACTTTGACCTAATTAATATGCTAGCACAGGCCCGTAGCCAGACCTGTTTGAAGGGGGGGGGGGGGTCGTTTCGAAGGCTCAAGGGGTCTGAAGTATCTACCTGTTTGAAGGGGAGGGGTTGTTTCGAAGGCTCAAGGGGTCTGAAGTATCGATGGGGGTCTAAAAAAGTGGACCTCAAGGCTAAAAAAGTGAACCCCGAGGCTGCGGGGGGGGGGGAGGGGGGGGGGGGGGGGGAAGGGGGGGGGGGGTCGTCCGACCGCTCCGACCCCCTGGCTACGGGCCTGTAGCATACAGACTGGCCTTTACATCAGATGATAACTACTGTCTGTTCCACGTTTTGCAGCCAACAAACTTTTGGCCAATAAACACATTAAATCCAAGAAATATTTAAATGTAAACACTTTTTCATCAATAATAAAAGTCACCTTCCCCGAACAGAATATATTTGATGAAATTTCGTCAAATATTGATTTTATTGCGAAATATATTTTCCGATGGGAATTTAACATGGAGGATAAAAATAGATGTTTTTGAAGTAATGTTTCATTTGTGTACCGATTTTCAAAATATAACTAAGCTATATATCTAGCCAGGTTTCGGAGTTAATTTCCAAATTTGGTATCGAAAGCATGGATGGGACCAACATGAAATCTCTATGTGACTTCTTAAAGGTACATGTCCACGCAGTAGACACAACATGTTCTCTATATCAGAGACATCATGTGAGACATTTTCTGACAATATAGACATTAATTCACCATTACCCCACGTATTGATTGACATTATGCTACATTTTATATGAGACGGAAATGTCTACACTGACATTAGGGGCGATAACCGTGTTTCCTTAAAATGTTAACGTGACGCATTTAATTAGTATACATAATTAAAAAAGATCATGCCTCATTTGCATATGAAAATAGCCTGATAACACCGCGCGTCACTGGTGGAATAGGGACAGAATTATACAGTTATTTAATTCCTATAAAGAACATTTATGCCTAGTGGGTGGGCATGTACCTTTAAAGGTCATATGAATAGAGAAATTTTAAAATATATTTTGTGAACTGATAGATAATGACAATACAAACTACATGCAGAAAATCCCATGCAAATATTATAATCCGATCAAAAGTTATGCAAGTTTTCATAATTGTACATCTTACTATGCAAATGTATGCAATTTTTTCCAACAAGATGGTGAAAATGGCAATAAAAAAAAGATTAATTAATCTCTTTTTTACATTTCTCATTTTATTTCATCATAAATTATCAAGTTCATGTAATAAAATAAAAATAAATGTAAACAATAATTGTTCATTGAGGACGTCATAGTGGAACTCGCATATTTCAGCTAATTAAAATGTTCAAACGTTTGTGACTTTTTTAATATTATAATATTGAAAGCTGTATATTTCGTTTATTCTTATTCGGCTTATATTTAAGGGTGGGAATTGGCTCGAAGACCTTCCGTACCCGGAATAGTTCGTTTCATTTCGGTACATTTATATACAGTTGGCTTCCTTTTTACTGAAAACGAGGCTATTGCCACCACTTCCGGAAAAATCGACAGGATTTGGGCACAAAATATCTGAGCTTCAACAGCTCAAACGACAACCGACAGCTTTCAAGATGATAACCAAACACAGAAACATGTTACCAAACTTCTTTAATGAAAGGCGGACTGCGTTGTTTTCTTCCTCATACACATAACACCCTGCCATACGCTGCATACTGGCAGATGTCGGATTCATCATGAAAAATTATGACACTGACACACTCACACTCATCAGCTCATCCAATGTTCTGTAATAGATCCTGTATTGTCGGTGATTTAGATGTCCATTTGAATTTTTTACGAGTCGCTTGATGATTGTATGGACAAACGAAATTGACAATGCTTACATGACCTTTGTAAATGAATAGTTGAAGTATTTAGGCTGATTTGTTATCCCGTATCAAACATGTTTTCATCAATTTAATTTTTGTTGAAAGTGTAGACAAAGCAAGTCACAAAATGTCAAACAGATCTATTGGCGACCCTAGCATGAGAAAATCTTCAGCTCTAAACCGTCTCCGACATCAACTTAAGAAGAAGAAAGAGTCCCTTGCGGACCATTTTGATTTCAAGTTGTTTGTCCTCTTTCACTTCAAAGGGAAGGTAACTACTATAGGAGAGTGTTGCTTCATCCTTGATATACTGTCTGTTCCACGTTTTGCTGTCGACAAACTTTTGGCTATTAAACACATTAAATCTGAAAAATATGTAAAAGTAAGTACTTTTTTATAAATAACAAGTCACCCTGCCGAAAAAAAATTATTTGATGAAATTCCATCAAATATTGATTTTATTGCGAAAAACGATTTTCCTATGGGAATTTAACATGGGGGCTAAAAATAAATTTTTTTTAAATATTTTTTTTTATTTGTTGACTGATTTTCAAAATCTAACTTGCTTTCTTAGTTGCATCATTTTCAAGCTATCTCTCCAGGTTTCGGAGTCAATTTCCAAAATTTTTCTTTTTCTTCAGGATCAAAAAACTATTTTTTTTTGTTGGGGAGGGTGACTTTTTTGTTATTCATCGCTTTATCATCTGGGTTCTTTAATCGAAACCAAAGTTATCCGAAAGTTTTTTCATTTCCGGTCGTTCTAAATCGACTGCGTTATACACAAACATGATACAACAGGTGCAACATTAACACATAAATCAAGCCGAAAGCATGCGTAGTTTGAGGCTGCAACAGCCACAGCATGCAGGAAAGAGACCTCTGCTTCTCACAGTTCAGGGATATGAACAATAATAACAAAAAAATGTCCTAGCAACGAATTATGGACATAACAGACCCTGGACATAACGGACCCGGACATAACGGACCAGATTTCGGACGAAACGGACCCGATTTCTGGACATAACGGACCCGATTCCTGGACATAACGGACCCCGTGTGGACATAACGTACCCCGTATAAAACCTATCAGAAATGCTATAAGAAATACTATTTTAATATATTTTTGTTATATATTGATTGATTGGTCTAATGGAAAATGAAAGTTGGGAATGTTAATTGGGAAATAAAATACAAATCGGGAAAAAATTATGTTTATAATTTAATAATAATAATATAAGAACTCCCAACTTGTCATTCAAGGAAATTATTTAGTTCTAAAGCACTCCCAACTAGCGATTTTATGGTTTTAGGCTTTTGTGAGTAAATTCTAATGCACTAACTTTTCATTTTATGCGTTTGTGCATTTTTCTTACTAAACTTTAAATCATATTTTATTACTGTTTCTATACAAATTGAAGTAAAGTAAATTTATTAAAATACTTCTAAAATGTTATTCATTTTTGAAAGTTAAATTGTGTTCTATAAGTAACGTGATTAAACCGAATATTGCAGATTGGAACGTGTCAAACACAGTTTAGTCCACTGGCAACAACTTTTTTCCGTAAAATTTAGAGAGTTTAAAACATAAAATAACATTAAAATAATAATTTCTTAAAAGTTTACTACAAAAAAAGTAAAAAAAAATAGCATTTCTGATAGGTTTTATACGGGGTCTGTTATGTCCACACGGGGTCCATGAATCGGGTCCGTTATGTCCAGAAATCAGGTCCGTTTCGTCCGAAATCGGGTCCGTTATGTCCGGGTCCTTTATGTCTAGGGTCCGTTAGGTCCAGTTACCCTAGCAACTAGTCTTAATGTTAACTCAATTCCAGCCGAAATAATCCACCCACCACAACGGCACACGCCCACCCCAGCCCGGACCTATCTGTTAGCAAATCCAAAAGTGACAATCCAGTGATTAAGAATGAACACACTAGAAATACAATTCATTTTCAATAGTAATAATGGCCGCCGCCCGTAAGCGTGAGATAATTGCCGGTCGATAAAAACACACGACCCATTTTGTCCGGTGCCTCAATCAAGAAAACCTTCGACAGAATCATGAAAATGAGGAATTATAAGTGTTAAATTGGTATTTTTTTACAAAATGCCGACACAATATCTTTTACTTTTCGTACATTGATTATGCAATGCTTTGCAAATATGTGTTAAGCATACTCGTGTTGACAATTTCGAGATGAATTATTTGTTTGACCCGCCATAATTATTTACACGCGTGTGTAGCTATGCTCAAACGGATGCCGCCGGATGTCATTAATAATGCGGCAGGTGTACTCTAAAATCAACGAAGCCACGCATATTCTATGCTGATTGGTTGAATCCACTGTTTTTATCTACTTACTTGTTTCAAATAAACAGAAAATTATTGGACATGATGTCAAAAATAAATATCTTGGTCCGATATGTGGCTGTGACTGGAGATATGGGGCTTGTGTGATTTGTGACCAGTGTAGGTTTTGATCAAATAGCACACTCGTGTAGTTTGAAAACAGTAGACTGTTTGTTAGTGTGTTTCAGTGATGGAATGGCAGATCCTGATCGGACTGTGCGGTCTGATCTGGATCTACACTGGTTCTGATCTGGATCTACACTGGTCACAAAAGCCCTATAAGCCACGTGCTGTGTTTGGCGTATAACAGACCTTCTCAGTCGCAGTGCCCGGGGCCTATTAATCGCTCTGATAAGTACGGCGGATGTTGCCACCAGCTTAAAGCAATTACCCGGGGTGATGTTCCGTCACTGGCCTTCCAGTGCACACCACCCCCGTGGTAATTAGAGCGACTACTTTCCCCGTGGCTGGCCCCTCATAATGACCCAAACAAATTATCTTATCGTAGCTATTTATCTGCGCATCTGGGGACCGTTTCACTAAACTTCGTAAGTCTAAAATGTTCGTAAGTGCAAGATTGTCATAGTCTGTAAATTTCACACTAACACTATTTTCTTGTAAGCAATTATTCGATTTACATTTATTGAGCATATGCTCAATAAATGTAAATCCATCAATTGATATTTCCAGACGGCCCCCCTGATCAATAGCTATGATAAGTGTCTACTCTGTTACCCGCTTGGTCACTTGGATCATACATACATGTGGGGGTCGGTGTGTGCGTGGGGGGGGGTGGGGGAGTGCATTTCAATAAAAGGCTTTATTAAAAGCACACGTCTGACAAAGAATGCAAGGTAAAATAAATACAACTCATTTACGGTTGTAATTAATGTTAACCTTCGTACAACAATTTCAACTCATTTACGGTTGTAATTAATGTTGACCTATGTACAACAATTATCATCTTGCCACTAAATTCACGTGCGTGGATAAATACTTGATCACACTTGTATTTATCATAGTAATTTAAAACATTATCATACAGTACATTATTTATCATGGAGATATTATCTGAATATAAATACAGGTAAATATATTAAACATCCAATCTTCCATGGACTTTGTCTAGATCCTTTGATTGAAGAATCGTGTGAATCTGAAATGAGAAATTACGCTACATGTAAGTACATAGACTCATTGACAATATATAAACGGGATGCTTAATCCGCCCTGTTACTACATTATTATTATATACCGAACGGCCATGTATATACTGGTAAATCATTTATAAAACGGACGACAATAATGTCTATGTGCACAACACTGATTTAACTCTTATATGTTTGAAAATGTTGGACAAATATCACTGTTGATAACACTTTTTAATATGGCGACGCTTTTGTGGTCACCTACTGTCATGGCGGACTGTTGCTAGGCTGGCGTTTACCGACCGGAAGTTGCGTCATGCAAAAGCGGTGAATTGATGAAAAAGTACTTACTTTTAAATATTTTTTAGGTTTAATGTGTTTAATGGCCAAATGTTCGTCGGCAGCAAAACGTGGAACAGACAGTAGGTAAAAAACGTAGCCACATTTCTCCAATCACAGCCACATACAATTCCTGCATCTATGCCATTTAAATTAATATAATTCCTACACGCATGACTTAGTATCTTACCTTGATGAAACTCGTAAATAAACACAGGTTGTTAAACATAAATAATGTCCGCAGAATACTGGTCCGTATTTTATACAGTCAGTCTGCATGGGTCCAGTTCGGACTTTATACCTGCCCTAAAAATTCTCAGTTGGTACCTCCGAAGACGCATTTCTCAAAAACAGTTGAGATACATCATCACATGTCATCAATGAATATTAGATGAACAGTCGCAATGTGCCCTTGTTCATAAACATACATTTACCTGCTGATTAGAAAAAAAACAAAAAAACCTTTTAACCCTTAGACCGCTACACACAACAATTATCGTCTACTGTTGCTTTTATATCTTGCCTTATTTCTCAATAAAAAACATGTTTTGACATCACTTCAGAATCATTTCCAATGAAGTGCTGTCAAAGTATGTTGTAAATTATTTTAAAGTGCTGTCAAAGCATGTTTTTGACAGGGTTGGCCGGGAAATACCGGGGGCGGGAATTCCCGGCGGGAAATACCGGTATTTCCCGTCCCGGGAAATACTCCCCAAAGTGGGAAATACCGGGAAATACCGGGAAATACGAGTTTTGATGTTATTTTTTTGATAATTAAAGTTATTTAAATTAAGTTTTAAGCTCAGTAATAGTTAATTAAACAATCATCAACTTAATAATTAGATATAGGGGTTAATTACAATGTATAGATCTGTTTCATTCCCAACTAGGGGTACTCATCAGGTGGAATATTTGACAACCATGACATTTATATTTTGGTTGTATCATTTTTTTGTAAATTACTTCTTCATTTGTTAGGAAGCATCTGAGTGTCTGCTAGATACAATTCACAAGGATAACGTCATCATGATCAGACTATGTTTAGACAACAGGCTGTTAATTGTCAACCTTTTCCCACACTAATATTCGGTATCAAGAAATGAGAATAAATGATCTTGGCATGCATGATGTGCATACACAGTCTCTTACAAGTCTTATATGACTGACAATGTACTTATGTTTTATGCTTTGCATTTGTATTACTTATTTGTATTATTATTATGACATTTATTTAACGTGAAGACTATGGGCCACGATGGTACATGTACGTATGCGATACAGTACCTAAAATCGTTAAAATTAGCCAAAAGCCTACTAATGTCTACTTATTTTCATGTACATTGATGAGACTTTAATATACTTAAATAAACCATCAGACTATGACAACAGGCTGTTAATTGTCAGCCTTCTCTCACACCTTTTGTGTCATACTGTATAATAAGAACCCAGGTAATCTGTATATGGTCATGTCAAGCTGTAAAACAATTACACTTGCACTGTACATGGATTATCCCCGTTATCAACAGGGATTTTCTCAAAATTCCAAAAGCAGCTTTTATTAGTGGCAGGTTACTATAGCAATGAGGGGTGTTCTCATATACAATAAAATATACAGTTGGCAAATATTACATATAGACTTGTATATAGGGAAGAAAATTGTCTAGAAAATAATGATTTTTTTTTCTGTAAATAAACTTATTATTTCTTTTTTTATTGCAGAATGTTTAACCTGTAGGCTTATCAGTCTACACAGATATAAACCATAGTAGATATAAGGGAATATAGAGACTCATCTTGACATTTTGGAATGAAAAAGACCACCAAGATTCATATTTCCCGGTATTTCCCGGTATTTCCCGCCGTCCTGGGAAATATTCTTATTTCCCGGGAAATTGCCAACCCTGGTTTTTGATGATAAAAATGGAAAATAGAAAATAAACAGCAGACAACAAAAAATTAAGATTGTGTAAGGGTTAATAAATGGACTAATCTGAAATTCATTTTGTGACAATGTGTTACTGCTATACAATCAATTAATTGACACATACACTTTTATTTCCAGAAGAACAGCTATACAATCAATTAATTGACACATACACTTTTATTTCCAGAAGAACACTGCAATTTATGAGGTCTCGGAGGTATTGCCAGTTATGACAAACAACTTTGAGGAAACTATCCTAAAGGGTGCTAAGGTAATTATTATCACAGATAGAAGGAACTGACCTAGGTTTGTTAAGACGCACTGCGTTAACAGAGCATGTCATAACATTATGGGCCACCAGCTTGGAAAAGGTACCTGATCCCTTTCAAAACTACAGACCTCTATAGCTGTGTTTGAAAACAGTGTAGATCCAGATGAGCCGGCTCGTAACGAGCATCAGGATCTGCACGTTTTGCAAGTAATTTTCAAAAAAACAAACCGTCTTACAAATGTACTAGTCTGAAAATCAGTTTATGACTATTGGATTGGTCATTAAAGGTACATGCCCACTCAGTAGGCACAAACTGTTCTTTATAGGAATTAAATAAGTGTATACGTGTGCCATTATTCCGCCAGTTCTAAAAAGAAAATAGATAGTAATGTCAGTTAACATTTTAAGGAAACACGGTTATCGCCCCTGATATCAGTGTGAAAATTTACATCTGATAAAAATGTGTAATAATGCCAATCAATACGTGGGGTAATGGTGAATGAATGTTTATTTTGCCAGAAAATGTCCCGGATGATGTCCCTGATATAAAGAACATTTTGTGCCTACTGAGTGGGCATGTACCTTTAAAGTAACATAGCCCAGTTGATTCCAGGTATTTAGGGTTGAAAGTATTTTCAGATATTTTCAACATAGCACAACATAGTACATGTATATAATTCTGTTTCTTTGTAGCATGAATGATTCATAAACTAAGTGGAGAATTGTGTTGATAATTAGAATAGACTGTACACAGATCTGGATTTCACTGGTCGCAAATGCCATTTGTGCTGTGATTGATGTGCATGCCATGTATTAAAGCCTATGGAACGTTTACTGTATTATTCTTAATACATATTTATTACGTTGAAATCCTGGAAACCAATACGTTTCAATCATCCAATGGTATAAATGTCGTGTAAGACTGGATTGTACATAAATTGATACCACTGAACATATATGTTTTCCAGATTGTACACCATTTACTTAATACTGTATTATTGTAACATACATGTATTTAACCGTTGAAACATATTGATTTCCAGAATTGTGGACAACAATGGTATATATACCATGTACAGTAAGGGGACAGAAGTAATTTCCCGAAAGTTAAAATCCCATAGACATACATGTATTTCCATCTTTACTTTCAAATATGTAGCTCAGTATGAACTTTACCAATTTGAATGAAATATAAATTGTTTGAAAGAAAATAGATTTATGCAGAATATGGTATGGAATTGCCACCAGGTCCGGTTATTCTAATTTCAGGGCTGAATATATTGTTTCTCGATGTAAATATTCCGTTATGATTTTTGAATTTTCCCCCCAATGCAGCAGGTTAAAACGGGATCGAACCCGTTTGCCCGGCCTTACATGACCTTAGCTGTTGATAGGCCGATAAACACCAATAAACAAAACAAACAAACATGGGGGATTACACAATTGTTAAAATGACGTCATTAGGTAATCCAAGATGGCCGCCGTCTAAAAATAGCACAAATTCTTCAAAAATCTTCTTCTCAAGAACCGCCAACCGGATTTTGACAAAACTTGGTAGGAATGATCGATGTACAATGCTCTTTCAAAGTTGTTAAAATGGTGACCCCGCAGTCAAAAATGGGCGTGGCCCGTGGGGTCAAATTTTATTTTTGACCGAATATGGTCATGTCATATATCAAGTCGAATGTGTCATCTGGTTCATTTTTGTCGAAATAGGATGTTTATGTCATCCAAGATGGCCGCCAAAAGGTCGTTCTTTTATTAGAGATTTCAAAATTCTTCTTCACATGAACCGCTTGGCCCATGGTAGCCAAACTTAAAAGTTATGGTCTATGGGTGAAGCCTTTTCAGATTTGTTAAAGTGGAGGTCATCACTAATCCAAGATGGCCGCCATCTAAAAATAGCATAAATTCTTAAAATATATTCTTCTCATGAACCGCTAGCCGGATTTCGACGAAACTTGGTAGGAATGATCGATGTACAATGCTCTTTCAAAGTTGTTAAAATGGTGACCCCGGGGTCAAAAATGGGTGTGGCCCGTGGGGTCAAATTGAGGTCAAATTTTATTTTTGACCGAATATGGTCATGTCTATATCAAATCGAAGGTATCAAAGAGGCGATCGCTCTGGCACATTTTTTGTCGAAATTGGATGGTCATGTCATCCAAGATGGCCGTCGAAAGGTAAAAAAGTCGTTATTTTAATAAAGATTTCAAACGTCTTGTTCTCTTGAACCGCTTGGCCGATATTGGCCAAACTTCACGGTAATGGTTATTGGGTCTCAAGCCATTTCATTTTTGTTCTTAAAAAATCTTCTCGCGAACTGCCAGGTCGATTTTTACGAACCTTGGTATGAATGATCGATAGTTAACGCTGGTTGAGTTTCCTTCAAATGGTAGACCCCGGGTCAAAAATGGGCGGGGTAGTAGCGGTCAAGTAGGGGACAAATTTCACATTTGACCGAATATGGTCATGTCATATATGAATTCGAAGGTATGGATGAAACGATCACTTAGGAGCATTTTTTGTCGAAATCAGATAATTACATCATTCATGATGGCCGCCGAAAGGTCAAAAGGTCGTTCTTTTATTAGAGATTTCAAACATCTTCTTCATACAAACCGCTTGGCCATTGGTAGCAAACTTCGCAGTTATGGTCCATTGTTAAAATGGCGGTCATCGTTAATCCAAGATGGCGGCCGTCTAAAAATAGCACAAAATATTCATTACGCAAACACGTCTTATTTGGAATTAATAAATCACTGAACTACTTTCGGCAAGGGAGATAATCAATATCACGCGAACTATTTTCATACGAGCCAAGCGGATTGTTCTGTTTATGATTAGGATATATAGTTTTAAGCTATCTCCTGTGATATATAATGATACATTACTTTGTTATGTTATGGGTACTAATACATGTTGTTTCAATAGCGTATCTCTGTAACGATATTGTTGTAGATGGAGTTGCAAATAATTTAATAATTATTACGTTCAAATGGTGGCGTAATACTGATAGCACTTCTGTATAACTGTGATTGTCATAAATGGCGCAACAGTCGTGAGGTTAAGGTCGCCGACTTCAATGAATAATTACCGATTCCCGAAAGGGTCGGGGGTTCAAACCTCGACGTGGTATAAACAAAATTTCTACATATATATTATTTTTGTGATTTTAATATTTTTTAATATTTTCACAATTTTATGATTTTAATAAAAATACCTATAAATTGATAGAAACTTACCAACAATTAAAGTGTCTGTCTTTAAGTAATATATACACAGACAGTTTGTTACTGATGTTTTAAGTTTAAGTAATATATACACAGACAGTTAGTTACTGTTTTTTAAGTTTGAGGTACTGTCTATACTGTCTATACCATATAATGTTTTACTGTCCCAAAATCTATTTTTTTTTGGCTGTCACAATTAATTAATTTTCGGACAGCAAACATTTTTTTATGAATTTGAAATAATTATTGTCCTCCATCTGCTCACAACACTGTTCGAACTGCGCCTGTGGCTACCACGATCAGAATTCACTGGCCGCAAACACAGTAGCCATCGGAGTCTATTTATTAAATTATTATTTTGTATTTAATTTGAATTCCGCGTGAACGCTGCATTTTGTGTCAACACCATTTACAGAAAATATTGGTGATTTTCTAAACGAATATCGGAGAAATGCGGCTATATATTTTGTCAATTTTCAACACCATTTACGGAAAAAAGATTACTGATTTATTAAAACAATATCGGCACAACTAAATTCGGTGATAGAATTTTTGTCAACTTTTCAACACCATTTCCGGAAAATATTACTGATTTTCTAAAAACAATATCGGTGAAGGTGTACTGAACTACTCTTTATTTTAAATAACCAGCCGGCTAATAGATCTGTGTATAATCGAGAGTATATCGTTAATTGTCATGTTGTCTCCGACAGTGAGGTGTTGCGTTGCGGCACACATCAAAACGACACGTCAATTTCAAAACATTGCCTAAGGGTCACAGCTGTGTGGTGTCATCAGATCAACACCTCGTCACACACAACTACGCATTATCGATTTTTTCCCCACACAAAGCGACGTGTATTTACAACTAGATCTGTGTAATGTGTCGGGTGTAGCCAAAGACCATACATAAATTTGTAATTAGTCACAGATGTAGCCTTAAAATATAATCGATTTCCTTAAATTATGTCCGCATGTTGACAGATATTTCAGAGCAGACGTCATCGTAATTTGCCGTTATTTATTTCCAAAATTAACCATATATTCTGTAAATGGCGTTGAAAGTTGACAATAAATTAAGACCAGATCAGTACGTCAAATCGCTATCGACGACAACTGACGATCCGATGAGAGAGTAATACCGTTTAAGCGTATCCAATGTTAAATATACATCGTTATTTTTTTATGACTTTCGTAGTTTTTACCGAGAAATTCAAACCGTTTCCAATTATTGGGGAACATAATATCATGATTAGCACATCGTTTCACTAAGCTACTCAGGAAATGGGATCACACGGTCTATTGTTTACACTGGATTAATGGCGGCCTCCATGAGGTCTCAGGTAAATCTTATTTTTCAATAATACGACTGGTTTCTTCCTTTTAGTGATAACCATGAACATTACTTAATATGTAGTTAGTCTGAACATTCTGCAGAGAAATCTGAATTGGACGGAATCGAGCGTTGTTTAAACTTATTCCGATTCATATTGACAGGTCAAAATATGAACTGAAAATGGCGCTTTGTGTGACAGAAATCCGTACGCGGACGAATAAAAAAATATTTTGTTATAAATATCACATACAGCGAAACAGCGGTAGCATCTACTGTTTTAATAATATGCATACATATTGTAATTAATGTTTAATAGTGATATACTTATGAATAATATACGATACTATGGTTTATACTCCAGCACTATGTTTTTAGGCTGTGTGATTTGCCTCAATATAAACTGGATTAATTAATACTTATATTCATGCGCTTCATGACAACATCATTACATTTAAAATATACAAATATTACTTAAAGGGGTACCGATATGATACATTTTAATAATATAAATATTGAAAATACACATTACAATCGCTTACAACATAAGTTATTGATTGAAAATAGTCACTGCATCGTGACCTATTTGACCGCAATACCTATTGCGCCAACCTCATCAAACCCGCTGTTTACATAGGTAACCGGGGGTTTGGTGAGGTAGGCTCGCTAATACAATGTTTGCGTAATGTTAAAAAATCTTCTCACGAACCACCAGACTGATTTGTACAGAACTTGGCAGAAATGATCGATGTACAATGCCTTTTTCAAATTTGTTAAAATGGTGACCCCTGGGTAAAAAATGGGGTCAAATTTCATTTTTGACGGAATATGGTCTTATAATATATCAAATCAAAGGTATTGATAAGGCGATCGCTGTGGTGCTGTTTTCTTCGAATCAGATGATTACATCATCCAAGATGTCCGCCAAACGGTCATTCTTTTATTAGAGATTTGAAATGTCTTCTTCATACAAACCGCTTGGCCATTGGTGGCCATACTTCGCAGTTATTGTCCCGCCTGCTTTAGCAGAAGCGGGTCATAGGCTTAGCTTTTCCGTCGGCGTCGTCGGCGGCGTCAACATTTCGCGTTAAGTTTTTGCGATTAGCTCAGTTTCCAGAAAACTATAACTCCTACGACCTCCATACTTGGTATACATCAACACTGTGGTGTAACCATCTCACACAGAGGGAGCCCATGTGACCTTCACCTACTTTTCGTGGTTCATTGACCTACTTTTCACATGCATTCAACATTAAGTTTTTGCGTTTAGCTCTGTTTCTAAAACTTAACGCTCAGGTTAATTCATTGTAACTTCTGTTTCCCTCAATAGAATGCTTTAATATTCCATACATGCATTTGTAACAACATCTCGCATCATTCTACAGAAATCCCATTGTTCCCGCTAACCCCAAAGGTCAAGGTCACTGGCTTAGAAATTTCCGTGTTTGGAAAAGTTAACGCTCGGTTTAATGATTTACAACTTCTGTTTCCCTTGATGGAATGCTTTGGTATACATCAACACTGTGGTGTAACCATCTCACACAGAGGGAGCCCATGTGACATTGACCTAGTTTTCATGGTTCATTGACCTACTTTTCACATGCATTCAACGTTAAGTTTTTGCATTTAGCTCTGTTTCTAAAACATAACGCTCCGGTTAATTCATTGTAACTTCTGTTTCCCTCAATGGAATGCTTTAATATTCCATACATGCATTTGTAACAACATCCCACATCGTTCTACAGAAAGCCCATGCTGCCCGCTAACCCCAAAGGTCAAGGTCGCTGACTTAGAAATTTTCGTGTTTGGAAAAGTTAATGCTCAGTTTATGCTTTAATATTCCATACACGCATTTGTAACAACATTCCGCATCATTCTACAGAAAGCCCATAGTGCCCGCTAACCCCAAAGGTCAAGGTCACTGACTTAGAAATTTCCGTGTTTTGGAAAGTTAACGCTCAGTTTATGCTTTGATATTCCATACATGCATTTGTAACAACATCCCGCATCATTCTACAGAAAGCCCATGGTGCACGCAAACCCTAAAGGTCAAGGTCGCTGACTTAGAAATTTCCGTGTTTGGAAAAGTTAACGCTCAGTTTATGCTTTAATATGCATTGGAACAACATCCCGCATCATTCTACAGAAAGCCCATGGTGCCCGCTAACCCCAAAGGTCAAGGTCACTGACTTGGAAATTAATGCTCAGTTTATGCTTTAATATTCCATACACGCGTTTGTAACAACATCCCGCATCATTCTACAGAAAGCCCATCATTCTACAGAAAGCCCATGGTGCCCACTAACCCCAAAGGTCAAGGTCACTGACTTAGAAATTTCCGTGTTTGGAAAAATTAACGCTGAGTTTATGCTTTAATATTCCATACATGCATTTGTAACAACATCCCGCATCATTCTACAGAAAGCCCATGTTGCCCGCTAACCCCAAAGGTCAAGGTCACTGACTTAGAAATTTCCGTGTTTGGAAAAGTTAACGCTCAGTTTATGCTTTAATATTCCATACATGCATTTGTAGCAACATCCCGCATCATTCTGCAGAAAGCCCATGGTGCCCGCAAACCCCAAAGGTCAAGGTCACCGACTTAGAAATTTCCGTGTTTGGAAAAGTTAACGCTCAGTTTATGCTTTAATATTCCATACATGCATTTGTAACAACATCCCGCATCATTCTACAGAAAGCCTATGGTGCCCGCAAACCCCAAAGGTCAAGGTCGCTGACTTAGAAATCTCCGTGTTTGGAAAAGTTAACGCTCAGTTTATGCTTTAATATTCCATACATGCATTTGTAACAACATCCCACATCATTCTACAGAAAGCCTATGGTGCCTGCAAACCCCAAAGGTCAAGGTCGTTGACTTAGAAATTTCCGTGTTTGGAAAAGTTAACGCTCAGTTTATGCTTTAATATTCCATACATGCATTTGTAACAACATCCCGCATCATTCTACAGAAAGCCCATGGTGCCCGTAAACCCCAAAGGTCAAGGTCGCTGACTTAGAAATCTCCGTGTTTGGAAAAGTTAACGCTCAGTTTATGCTTTAATATTCCATACATGCATTTGTAACAACATCCCACATCATTCTACAGAAAGCCCATGGTGCCCGCAAACCCCAAAGGTCAAGGTCGCTGACTTAGAAATTTCCGTGTTTGGAAAAGTTAACGCTCAGTTTATGCTTTAATATTCCATTCCATACATGCATTTGTAACAACATCCGGCATCATTCTACAGAAAGCCCATGGTGCCTGCTAACCCCAAAGGTCGAGGTCATTGAATTAGAAATTTCTGTGTTTGCAAAAGTTAACGCTCAGTTTATGCCTTAATATTCCATACATGCATTTGTACAACATCCCGCATCATTCTACAGAAAGAGAATGGTGCCCGCAAACCCCAAAGGTCAAGGTCGCTGACCTAGAAATTTCCGTGTTTGCAAAAGTTAACGCTCAGTTTATGCTTTAATATGCCATACATGCATTTGGAACAACATCCCGCATCATTCTACAGAAAGCCCATAGTTCCCGCTAACCCCAAAGGTCAAGGTCACTGACTTGGAAATTAACGCTCAGTTTATGCTTTAATATTCCATACATGCGTTTGTAACAACATCCCGCATCATTCTACAGAAAGCCCATGGTGCCCGCTAACCCCAAAGGTCAAGGTCACTGACTTAGACATTTCCGTGTTTTGAAAAATTAACGCTCAGTTTATGCTTTAATATTCCATACATGCATTTGTAACAACATCCCGCATCATTCTACAGAAAGCCCATGTTGCCTGCTAACCCCAAAGGTCAAGGTCACTGACTTAGAAATTTCCGTGTTTGGAAAAGTTAACGCTCAGTTTATGCTTTAATATTCCATACATGCATTTGTAACAACATCCCGCATCATTATACAGAAAGCCCATGGTGCCCGCAAACCCCAAAGGTCAAGGTCGCTGACTTAGAAATCTCCGTGTTTGGAAAAGTTAACGCTCAGTTTATGCTTTAATATTCCATACATGCATTTGTAACAACATCCCGCATCATTCTACAGAAAGCCCATGGTGCCCTCTAACCCCAAAGGTCAAGGTCACTATCTTAGAAATTTTCGTGTTTAGAAAAGTTAACGCTCAGTTTATGCTTTCATATTCCATACATGCATTTGTAACAACATTCCGCATCATTCTACAGAAAGCCCATGGTGCCTGCTAACCCCAACGGTCAAGGTCACTGAATTATAAATTTCCGTGTTTGCAAAAGTTAATGCTCAGTTTATGCTTTAATATGCCATACATGCATTTGTAACAACATCCCGCATCATTCTACAGAAAGCCCATGGTGCCCGCTAACCCCAAAGGTCAAGGTCACTGACTTGGAAATTAACGCTCAGTTTATGATTTAATATTCCATACATGCATTTGTAACAACATCCCACATCATTCTACAGAAAGCCCATCATTCTACAGAAAGCCCATGGTGCCCGCTAACCCCAAAGGTCAAGGTCACTGACTTAGAAATTTCCGTGTTTTGAAAAATTAACGCTCAGTTTATTCTTTAAAGCCCCTATGCGGCTCAAGTTGCCGAATTTGGCCTCCTATTGGGTTTTCCCACACATAAATCCAACAGTTTTCTATTTACACACACTTTGAAACTGTTTGCATTAATTTTGGTACAAAAATGAGTTTGTAGTCGATGAAAATATCAATATTTGTTGATAAACAAACAGCAGGTGCGTGTTTCAAAGCCCGATCGATTTTCCGATAGACGATCGGGTCAACTCCCCGATTCGCGGCCGATGAATTCCCATAGCCGGAGTTTGTCGACTCGCTTCCGAGCCGAAGCCATTGGGTTACGGAAATGAAATTGTCAATATTGACATTTTGCACTGAGTGGTACACAAATCAAGTTTTTGTTGTCTTCACATTGCGATTAAGATGTAAATCTCAAGACTTGAGATGTATCTATTAGGCAGTATATGTTAGTTGTTTGTACTAAATCAGTTGCCAAACATGTTTTTGTGTTTGAAAAAATCGGAAAATTGTAATACTGAGCCGTTCAGGGCCTTTAATATTCCATACATGTATTTGTAACAACATCCCGCATCATTCTACAGAAAGCCCATGGAGCCCGCTTATCCCAAAGGTCAAGGTCACTGACTTAGAAATTTACGTGTTTGGAAAAGTTAACGCTCAGTTTATGCTTTAATATTCCATACATGCATTTGTAACAACATCCCACATCATTCTACAGGAAGCCCATAGTGCTCACTAACCCCAATGTTATTACAAGCTCCTTATGTACTATCAAACTGCGCCAGGCTGGACATTTTGCTTCGTGGAGCTCTTGTGGTTCATTGGTATAGCCTTTTCAGTTTTTGCCGAGCCCGCTTGCGGAAAGTGAGACATAGTGATGACAATGACGTCCGGGTGTGCGTGCGTGCGTGCGTGCGTGCGTGCGTGCGTGCGTGCGTGCGTGCGTGCGTGCGTGCGTGCGTGCGTGCGTGCGTGCGTGCGTGCGTGCGTGCGTGCGTGCGTGCGTGCGTGCGTGCGTGCGTGCGTGCGTGCGTGCGTGCGTGCGCGCGTGCGCGTGTGCACGCGCGCACGCGCGCGCGTGCGTCCGAAATATGCGTTAAAGTTTTTGAATACCTTATATCTGTGCAGTCCTAAGTCACATTGACTTGAAACTTCATATGCTTATTATTCACGATCCATATATTCATGCTGTATCCCACTCATGCGACCCCTGTGTCCAAGGTCAAGGTCAAATGACTTAGAAGTTTGCGTTCCGAAATCTGCGTTAAAGTTTTTTAAATTTTTAAATACCTTATCTGTGCAGTCCTAAGTCACATTGACTTGAAACTTCATATGCTTATTAGTCATCATCCATATATATGTGCTGTATCCCACTCATTTGGCCCCTGAGCCCAAGGTCAAGGTCAAATGACTTAGAAGTTTGCGTTCCGAAATCTGCGTTAAAGTTTTTAAATACCTTATATCTGTGCAGTCCTAAGTCACATTGACTTGAAACTTCATATACTTATTAGTCATCATCCATATATTCATTCTGTGTCCCACTCATGCGGTCCCTGTGCCCAAGTTCAAGGTCAAATGACTTAGAAGTTTGCGTTCCGAAATCTGCGTTAAAGTTTTTAAATACCTTATATCTCTGCAGTCCTAAGTCACATTGACTTGAAACTTCATATGCTTATTAGTCATCATCCATATATTCATTCTGTGTCCCACTCATGCGGCCCCTGTGCCCCTATGTCAAGGTCAAATGACTTAGAAGTTTGCGTTAAATTTTCTGTCAAAATTTGCGTTAAGGTTTTCACATACCTACTATCTCGGAAACCGTCAGTCAGATTTGTTTGAAACTTTGTATGCTTATTGGGCATCAAACTTCAAATAAATACACTCTGAGACCATCGAATGCCTCGTCGGGCTCGACATGCGGACCGCGGCCATCTCGTGTTAAAATGGCGGTCGTCGTGAATTCAAGATGGCCGCCGTCTAAAAATAGTATAAATTCTTAAAAAATCTTCTCAAGAACCACTAGTCCGATTTCGACGAAACTTGACAGGAATGATCAATGTACAATGGTTTTTCAAAGCTGTTAAAATGGTGACCTCTGGGTCAAAAATAGGCATGGCCCGGGGGGTCAACTTTTTTACGGAATATGGTTATATAATACATAAAATCTAAGGATTGCAATAAAAAGTAGGGTGGAAGCATCCTGTTGTGGTCTCCAAACCTCTCAAAGTTGTGTAAGATATATCTGTACATATCGCGAGATGACTCCTACCCTGGTGACTTCTCAAGTTTGTCGCATTGACATTTTGTGCCTGTCATGGGCTTATTTTGATGTATATGTATCTTGTTTAAATATGGCGTAATGAGTTGACGTGACTTTTGAGCGACGTCACCATTGACGTCAATGGGAATAGCATTTCTAAAAAAAATCCATATGTTTAAACTGTAAACTGTATTTTGAATATTGAATACATATACATGTACATGTATATAAGAATCAAATTCTGGGAAAATCTATTGGCTACTCAATGCATTTGATTTCATAAAAATCTTGAATGTATATTTGATGTAACGTACTAACAAGCACAGTTACAAATACATGTAAGTCTATGGGATTTCAATGTGTGGGAGATTACTTCTGTCCACCTACTGTACACGTAAGACTATGGATTGTACACAGGCCAACATATTTATACCACTGACGTGTTGAACGTTTTCCAGAATGAGACCTATTCCAAGGAGAGTTCCCTGGAACTTCTGAACAAGGATGTTGTCCAGTTTCACGCTCCGAGGTGGCAGTCTCTTAGGAGGGTAAATACGGCTGTGACTGGAGAAATGGGACGTATGGGTTTTGTGACCAGTGTAGATCCAGATCAGCCTGTGCATACGCACAGTCTGATCAGGATCTGCACTGTTCGCCATTCCATCAATGAAACACCTGCCATGCTTCTAACGACCAAAATAGATCATTTTCAGGCTACATGAGTATGCTATTTATTTAGGAGTTACACTGGTCACAAATCCCATAAGCCCTATTTCTCTAGTCACAGCCACACATATATTCAACAGAGGAATCTGTCTCCTTACAATACATGTATGGGCTGTGGCTCAGGGATAGATTACAGGACTTCAATACTGGAGGTTGTGAGTTGAAAACCTACCCTAGGTCATGAAAAATACTTTCATAGTATTTCCATCTCACAGGTCTGTCTGTAGCTACAATAATTCACCTCCGATCTGTTATCTAAGGCTACAATTTGACCCATTCACAAAATGTGAGCAACCGAAGTGCATACCCAAACCTGTTGCATGTAGGTCAAAATTTAGTAAACTGTATATTTTATACATTTTAACAAATAATCTTTGATGTAGAACTAGTAAATTGCCAAAAATAATAGAACAGGGAAATCTTTTTCCCATGGAAGGAAGCCATCTTTTCTCTTGTTGTTGTTCAACATTCAACATAACGAAATGAAGCTTTCAAATTTACAAGATATACATGTAAATGTCAGATAAACACCATGACACGGTAAAATAACCAATTTCAGCATGTGTATGTTCTTTATTAATAATTTATTGATACAGCTATGACAGTTTTATATCGCTAACATATCAAACACGCCGGATAACCGATTGCAAAAATCACTCTTCCATGTGTTACATTAAAGAGATGGTATTAAATTGCTACCCTCGTGAGAGATATGGATCTTGGTAGCAATTTTGTTTCTAGTCTGTCTAATGAGACACATATGACCTTAGTTGTTGCTGCGACGTTAAACCCCATTATAGGAATGAATGGCCTTTTTGTGGAATTTATCGGGGTATAAACTTGGAAAAGTCGCGGGAATACTGGACGAAGGCCGGAAGGCCTCGTCCAGTATTCCCACGACTTTTCCAAGTTTATATCCCCGATAAATTCCACAAAAAGGCCATTCATTCCTTATAATTCCAGCATTTGAAATAAATTCATCAAGAAAATGTCTTTATTTTCCGTTTTCTTAAGAATTATTTTAACTGCGCCTCACGGTTACGGAAATTAGTTCGGCGTGGGAGTTTACTGGGATATAAATTTTGGACAGAGACTTGCTACGGGCCAATCAAATGTTAGGGAATTGTGTACATATTTTTGTGCTGGAATTATTAGAGTTTGGCCTTGGTCTTGGACTGTAACCCATTCATGTTTCAGCATCATGACATGCCCTGCTAGTTTTCAGACAAGTAACCAATAATGTATATCCTAAAAATATTTTACTGACGGAAACATTTCAAATACTTTCTCATCAGAATTGTATGTTGTGACCATGTTTTGAAACATTTCGGCGAGGTGGTTCAAATGAGTGGTCAAAACGTACCGGGTATACTTACGTTGAGAAATAAGAAACATAGAAAAGAAAATATTTGAAAATTTGCCTACTCCTCTGTCCTAAAAGTACATTCTAAATGTAATGCTTTAATAAAAATAAAACTTTCCAAACCAATCCTGATAAACTTGATAACAAAAGACACTAGCCTGGTATTCTGTTTATCAGGTAATAATTCCAGCACAAAGATATTTACACAATTCGCTTAGCAAGTCTCTGTCCAAAATTTATATCCCAGTAAACTCGCACGCCGAACTACTTTACGTAACCGTGAGGCGCAGTTAAAATAATTCTTAAGAAAACGGAAAATAAACACATTTTCTTGATGAATTTATTTCAAATGCTGGAATTATAAGGAATGAATGGCCTTTTTGTGGAATTTATCGGGAATATAAACTTGGAAAAGTCGCTGGAATATTGGACGAGGTCTTCTGGCCTTTGTCCAGTATTCCCGCGACTTTTCCAAGTTTATACCCCGATAAATTCCACAAAAAGGCCATTCATTCCTATAACGTTTTATGCTGCGGAATGAGTAAATATGACATGGTTTTATGCTGCGGAATGAGTAAATATGACGTGGTTTTCATTGAAAACAACTCAGAATTGTTTATGTTGCATCATTAAACTGCTGTAATTCGGTAACGTCGTTCGACCAATGGAACATCAGAGAAAGTAGTTGTGACAATTGGGCCGAATCATTACAGGAATGAATGGCCTTTTTGTGGAATTTATCGGGGTATAATTATTTTAACTGCGCCTCACGATTACGGAAAGTAGTTTGGCGTGGGAGTTTACTGGAATATAAACTTTGGACAGAGATTTGCTACGGGCCAATCAAATGTTAGGGAATTGTGTAAATATTTTTGTGCTGGAATCATTACTGTTTGTTTCACGAAAGCTGCCCAAATGTTACGGCTATACATGCATAAACAATGCAAAAACAAATTTTTTTTGATAATGTTAAAATATATAAAAATTCAAGAATGAGCCTTTTTATTTTGTGAAATTTGGTCCAATATTGATTTTATTACGAAAAAACAATTTCCCCATGTTAAATCCCCATAGACGGTGAAGATGTCGCTGGGGATTTAGCATGAGGGAAATTTGTCTAATTTCAAAAATAGTGGACCTATTTTCAATATTTAACTTTTGTTTTCTTGCATCATTTCTAAGCTATCTAGCCAGGTTTCGGAGTCAAATTCCATTTTTTTTGTATTTTTTACTTGTCCCACAGCTGCTCCATCTCAGTTTCGCCCATGTTAAATTCCCATAGACAAATCATATTTCGTAATAAAATCAATGTTTGACCAAATGTCACAAAATAAAAAGAAGGCTGTTTCTTAAATTTTGATACAATTTAATGTTATCCCCCAAAAAAATTGTTTGGCATTGTTAATATGGCCGTAAAATTTGGGCAGATTTCGTGAAATAGACAGTAGACTTCCTACGACTAAAATGTTTGTAAGTGCAAAATTATGATAGTCTATTACTGGATTTACATTTATTGACCATAATTATGCAGCATATGTTCACTGTTTTCTTGTACACAATTATTGGATTTACATTTATTGAACATAGGCTGCATATGCTCAAAAATGTAAATCCATCAATTAAAATTCCCAGACGATCCTAAATTTGCACAAACATTTTAGTCGTACGAAGTTTAGTGAAATGGCCCTCAGATATGCAGGATACGGTCATTTGTTATCAGTCAGCAGTAGCGGTAACTGCGGTCAGTTTGCAGCTGGGTACGTGATAAAATGGTTATCTGGGTTCATGTCTACTTACTGTCTGTATCACAAAACCTGCCCAAATGTTACAGCTACCGGTATATATATAGCAATGCAATATAATCATTTAGTAATATTTATTTTCCTGATAGTGACTCGCGGTATAAAGAAAATTGTGTGCCTACTGAGTGGGTTTGTACCTTTAACATGTGGAAAAGGAGCTGGAGCAGCTACAGGAGGAGTTATTAAAAAAAATGGAATTTGAAACAGAAATCTGGCTATCGATAGCTTGGAAAAGATCCAACTAAGATAACAAAAGTTAAATTTTGAAAATCGATCCACTATTTCTGAAATTAGGAAATTTTCCCCATGTTAAATCCCCATAGAAGATGTCCATGCATGATGGTGATTTAACATGGGGAATTTATTTTCTTAATAAAATCAATATTTGACCAATATTTGTCTAAAAGTAATAGTAGTGAAAAATATTGTTTTCTCATGTTTATATAACCATACACAGGGATTCCTTGGGGAAACTAAAAAAATCGCCACTTGTTTATTTTTATCGCCAATTGCGAAAGTGGCGATCGCCAGTGGAATCCCTGCATACCAGTTTGCAAGTTTTACGTGAAACAGACAGTAACATCTTTTTCCCACAGGATGTGATCGGCTGCACGACTGATGTGGACTATTTCCTGTGGCCGCGTAATGACATTGACCGGATTGAATGTCGCTTGTTCTCCAGGTGGAAAGGCGACAAGGGGCCGCATAGACTCATTCAGGTTTGTACCGTTTGTTAACGCTGTGTAGTTCACTATATAGTACCCTAGATGTACCATCGTCACTTTGGAAGACAACCAAGTATAACCATTGAAGGCCCAGGATATATCATCGCCGCTTCAGTGTTCTCGAAATTGAGACACTCCATGTGATTTTGTACCTTCGAACATCTGCGTAATTTCATGAAATACATTTACAATATTTCATGTACTCTGAAAACTGTGTCATGTCTCATATTGTAAGGCAACCAAGTATAAGCATTGAAGGTGTTCAATGGTACTGTTATACTGGGTAGTTTTACAATTTTGAGAACTCTGAAGCGACACTGATATATCTGGAGTGTAATATAGCGAACTGCACCGCATTACAATAATTGCCTGTCTGTCTGTCTCCCCATCTGAACGGATTAAATTTCCATGGATTAATGGTTTCTTTCGCACTATTGGATCGACTCAAAAAAAGCTTTCAGAGAGCTCAGCATAGTGATGACAATGACGTGTGAAAAGCCATAAAAGTTTAGTTTTCCAGATTCATATAATACTAAAACACATTTGTTAACCCCCGCTCTCCCCACACCCCTACTATAGTGGAGGTGGCATTTGGTGTTATCTATCTATCAATCGCAAACCTTGTAACTCATAAAAATTAAACTATAATAGGTAGACGTTTGGCACTTGGTATGTAACTTTCTTGTGATGTGTATTTAAATTAAGCTTTCGTGTCCGGTTTAGATAGGTGCCATTTTTTTTTACATTATTCATGACTTCAGGCTCCATTTGAATTTTTCCACCTGGATTACGAGAAGCAATTGGTGCGCCTGTTGGCCGTGAAGGACAAGAATGCCGTGATTATCCACAACCCAGAGCAGTCTGTCTTCCTCTTCATAGATAAACTGCACATCCAGGTAATATATAGCCATAGTGGTTAGAATGTCCATATGGGGCTAAGGTGGTACCTTGTTCCAGATACGCCCTCACTCCCATATATAAAATCTGGTACAGTTGTTTCTGTCAAAATGTTCCGGGTTTATACGTGTACAAAGTGTTGTGCGTTGCGTATCCGTGGAGTTTCCGTTAGCTGCGTTTCAAACCGTGTGTCGTCTACGTGTAAAACGTTTTCGGCCATGCGTTGCGTTTCCCCACTCTTGCGCATGCGCGAAAGTCAAACAAACCGTGTTCAACGCATTGAGTTTCAAAAGCGTGTAATCCGTGTACAACGGTTGTAAACGTATACAACGCTAAGGTAAACCGTTTAAACGATTTAACACTTTCTTTGACGAACGGTTACACGCTTCTACATGTACACAGCACCGTACAGATGAAACCGTGTTATACGTATAACACGTTTCCACGTGTTTTAACGCATTGCACGTTTTGGTATGCCAACCGTGTATCGCGTAGAATGCGCATGCTCAGATCGTTCTTCGTGTGTGTATATATACTTTAGACTCATTGCAGGGCTTCTAAAATTTTCAGTTTTCCGGTTCTGGACCTATTTTTGAACTCTCAGACCGATTGAGATTTGAAAACTACTCTTAAAAATCGGTCCGAGAAAAATTTCCAGTCGGCTGCTATTTCGCTATAAACCTTGTAAATTTACCGGTTTATCCTCGGTCCATATCCGTGTTAAACCAGTGTGCAGCTCGCTGTGTATTCAGTTTTCTCCAAATATCGATTAATCTTAACACACGCGTGGGACAGGTGTATAGCGGATTAGTGACTGAAATAGACTGGCTTCAGCGTAAAGATACGAGAGTTCCTAGACTCGCCATTTCTGATGATGTTAAAATAAAATAAAGAAACCATGCATGCACTGTGTTTATCTGTGTTCGTAATATTTAACCCCAAGTAACTGACATGGACTATCAGCCCGGGCTATTCCATATTAAGTTAGGAACTGTTACATTACGCTGTATTAGGGGTCATTTTTGTGTATATAAAATGTACATAGGAATGCCGCAGATCCTGATGAGCCGGCTCACGTGATCTACAATTCACAAACATTTTGATAAACGACAAGGTACATCTGTCGTGTTAAAAGCTTGTCTCATTAGGCATCAGGCATTAGGGATCAATTGAAGTGCTAAATCACATCGCCTATGTACTTTGAACTCGATCTGAGGGTATGTATTCGCGATATTTTAAAAGGGACGAAACAAGGACGCCTCGAAGCGATCGGGGCCGAACAGGTATTTGCGTTAAAACGTGTAACCGTTGTACACGTTTCAACGCTTTCATATAGCTACAAGCTTCCAGGTAAAGCGTTGTACACGTTTCAACTCTTTCACCTCGCTACATATGTATACGCCAAAGCGTGTTATATGCCTTGAAGCTAAACGTATTACACGCTTTAAAACTAAACGGTTTGACAATGTGTATTACACGTGTACGAACCGTATTATACGTTTAAACAACGTATACAACGCTTTTAAACTAAACGGTTTGACAATGTGTATTACACGTGTACGAACCGTATTATACGTTTAAACAACGTATACAATGCTACAGCAAACCGTTGCGTTCGCGTTGAGTTTGCAAGTGTTGTCTACGGTGGAACAAAAACGGAGACTGCACTGTAACCCCTCTGCCTATAGAAAATCTGGTAACCCTCTGCCAACCTTCTGCCATGTAGAAAATCTGGTAACTCCTCTGCCAACCTTCTGCCATATAGAAAATCTGGTAACCCCTCTGCCATATCGAAAATCTGGTAACCCTCTGAAAAATAGAAAATCTGGAGGGGTAGGTGGATATGCTTGTCTTATTGATGAATCCATCCACTTGGAGCTAAGTGATTGAGTTTAGTAAGGACCAGGACACTGTTTTTCAGTGCTGAAAGGTTTTTATTGCCGTTTCAGTGCTGAACATATAGTGTCACCGCAAACGGGTGCATTTCCATCTGTATACGACCTTGCTATCGAACAGACTTAAAATCCCAATCGGTCCAATGCAAACAATCTCCCCATAGAGGTACCTTCCCATCTGTATACGACATTGCTGTTGAACAGACATAAAACCCAATTTGTACAGGTATTATATGGGATTTAGTACTAATCCCATGGACCCGGCCTTAAATGACCTTAGCTGTTGATAGGCCGTTAAAGCCCAACAAACAAACTAATCAATCAATCTCACCATACTGGTACATTCCCGTCTGTATACAAGCTTGCAGAAAACCCAATGCAAACTATCTCCCCACACTGGTACTTTCCAATCTGTATATGTGGCTGTGACTGGAGAAACGGGGTTTATGGGGTTTGTGACCAGTGTAGATCGAGATCGGCCTGTGCATCTGAAGTCTGATCAGGATTTGCACTGTTCGCCATTTCATCAATAACACACACATCTTGCTTCTAAAAAGCAATATAGCTTGTTATCAGGCTGCAGGAGTGTGCTATTTGATCAGGATCTACACTAGTCGCAATTCCCATAAGCCCCATTTCTCCATTCACAGCCACATATGTGACCTTGCTGTTGAACAAACGTAAAACTCCAATCCATCATCTCCACATACAGGTACCTGCCCGTCTGTAAATAGTACGATCTTGCTGTTTTACAAACACAAATCCCCAATCAATAAATTTGTGCGTGTTCTAGACATCGACAAACACTGTGACGATGGTGAAGTTGTCCAACGTGTGTGTCTACCTGCCGCAGGATCAGCTGACCCACTGGGCCATGGATACCGTGGAAACTACCATCAACCCCCGACTCACCTAGACCCTTTTATTGGCCGAGATTGTGCACAGCTCTGCTTCGACCAATCAAACTTTCTGTGATTGTTCTCTCATTATGGACACAAAATCAGGCAAGTTTGATTGACCTTGGCCAATCAAACTGCCTGCTTTTGAGGATGAGAAGAGAGTAGACACTCGCAAATTTTTTAATCACAAACCCTGATAAATAACAGTCCTTGAGAGTTTGTGCCCTATTCAGTATTGCATATGCACATTTTAGAAAGTTATGTCAAAGATGTACGATACCTCATATAAACGCCTTTAACGGCATCAAAAATTGACTGTAATGGTAACAAAGCATATTCAAGTCAATTGTGCATGCACGCTCTAAAATACATGATACAATAGGCATAATATCTCTCATTGACTAGTAAATATGTTCCACTTCGACAAAATTGGTAATATTGACATGTGCAAGCATACAACTGATCAGCTACCGCTTGCTGGTATTATGATCAGAATTTAGTAGAAATAAATGCAGACTGGATGGTTTAAAGCGTGCATGACAAATGGTGTAGATCCTGAGAAGACCGTATGGATGTGCAGTCTGATATGGTCTACATTGTTCACAAAAACACTGACCCGTGTCAATCTTCATCCTGCGACAGAGTAGTGGACACTGTCCCCCTACTTCCACTGATCCCTTCAATTTGTTACTAACTTGCAACCCAACTAGTGTATTTGGAAATAACTTTTGCAGATGATTCTTTAACGATTAATTGTTAAGTAATACTGATCCCCGAGCGGACTGTCCGATCTAAGCTAGACTGGATGCAATCATGTTCAGATCCTGTTTGTGGATCCATATCACATTAATGATGGATACTGTGCCGACGAATGTTTGGCCATTAAACACATTAAATCTTAAAAATATATAAATGTAAGTAGTTTGTTATCAATAACAAAAAAAGTCACTTTCCCCAATAAAAAATTATTTGAAGAAATTCCATCAAATATTGATTTTATTGCGAAAAAAAGATTTTCCTATGGGAATTTAACATGGGGGCTAAAAATAGATATTTTTTTTAAATAATTTTTTATTTGCGGACCGATTTTCAAATTCTAACTTGTTTTCTTATTTTCATCATGTCCAAGCAATCTAGCCAGGTTTCAGAGTCAATTTCCAACATTTTTCGTTTTTTTTTACTCCCCCCCCCACTGCTTCCTCTTCCTTTTCATCAAACATATTTTTTTGGGGGGAGGGTGACTTTTTTTGTTATTGGTGAAAAAGTACTCGCATTTAAATATGTTTTAGATAATGTGTTTAATAGCCAAAAGTTCGTCGGCAGAAAAACATGGAACAGACAGTAGTTACTGATCCGCATGCTTCAGCACTATCCCACGTCATGATCCAGTGTGTACGATACATGGCGTTAATAATGTATGTTGTGATCTACGTTGGTCGCAAATGTCCCAGCCTGACGATGATGCTAACATTTAGAGCAGGTGATCACCAGGATACCCTTCATGCTTTCCTCGAATGTCGTCTTGGAAACTCGGACGGTCTTTCTGAAAATCGTGTAGTCTTAGACCACGTGACACCTGTTAGTGTCTTAGACCACTGGACACCTTACTGTCGAACGCATTCCCTATCGGCCTGCTTTCTTTATCAGAGGGGTGCCCACTGGTATTGGCTGAGACAGGTACAGCTGATACTTGTACAGGCCCCTGCCAATCTATATTACTATCACATTTCTTGTTTTCTTGTTCATTATTAGTGTACATAGTTGTTTTATTTCTTTTTTGTTTATTATAGGGTACATGTAAAATATATTTGTTTTCCACAGTCTGAATGAGATACAAGTGATTGTTGTTGCTGAAAGATGATTGTTTGCGTGCATGTTGTCAAATGTGGCTGTGACTTAAGAAATGGGACTACATATAAAAAAATTGTTGCCAGAACAGACCCAGAACAGCCACATAACTGCTCAATTGTTCACTTTTGTGGCTGAGAGGTTAGACTAAGAGTACTGGACTACAATACCAGAGATTGTGGTTTCAAACCTTGCCTTAGGCATCAAAATACTTCCATAGTATTTCCATACCATTTGCCTTTCGGATGAGACTTGACACCAAGGTCCCATCCTTAAATGACCTGAGCTGTTGCTGGGACGTAAACCCATTCACTTTGTACTCCAGTAAGTCGGTGTACCACACCCTGCTTTTATCAAACATTATATGCTCTTATCAGGCTACATGTCTGTGCAAACTAGACTGGTTACAAAAGCCATGAACTTTCTTTCTCCATTCAGTCACATGTTATAAGATACGATCAGACCGCATTCTCCAAATTCATACTCGTAATAACGCAGTTTAATTTACTTAGACTGAGAACAGTTCAACTTCAATCTATTAAACTCCCTAATTACGAGCATGAACTATGGTAGAGTCCCGGCTTATGCTTACAAGAGTTTCCTGGCTTATGCTTACAAGAGTTTCCTGGCTTATGATTACAAGAGTTTCCTGGCTTATGCTTACAAGAGTTTCCTGGCTTATGATTACATGAGTTTCCTGGCTTATGCTTACAAGAGTTTCCTGGCTTATGATTACAAGAGTTTCCTGGCTTATGATTACAAGAGATTCCTAGCTTATGCTTACAAGAGTTTCCTGGCTTATGATTACAAGAGTTTCCTGGCTTATGCTTACAAGAGTTTCCTGGCTTATGATTACAAGAGTTTCCTGGCTTATGATTATGGGAGATGGGATGGAGCTCTACATTAACCCTTTGTCCCCACATGTCCAACATTGTTAGTCCCTACATATCAATTGATAGTCCCACATGTCCACATGATAAATCCCTACATATCCAAAATGATAGTCCCTTTCATGTCCAACATTGATAGTCCTACATATCCAACATTGATAGTCCCTACATATCCAACATTGTAGTCTACATATCATTGATTGTCCCAACATTGAGTCCCTACATATGAACATTGATCGTCCCTACATTAGAACATTGAGTCCCTACATACGACATTGATAGTCCCTATATCCAACATTTGATAGTCCCTACTCAAGCATTGATAGTCCCTACATATCAGCATTGATTAGTCCCTACATATGCAACTTGATAGTCCCTCATATAACATTGTAGGGAGTCCCTACATATTCATTGATAGTCCCTCATATCCAGCATTGATAGTCTACGATATCCAGCATTGATAGTCCCTACATATCCAACATTGATAGTCCCTACATATCCAGCATTGATAGTCCCTACATATGCCAACATTGATAGTCCCTACATATCTAACATTTGTAGGGGCGTCCCTCTATTCAACTTGATAGTTCCCTACATATCCACATTGATAGTCAACATATCCAACATTGATAGTCCCTACATATCCAACATGATAGTCCCTTTCATATCCGCATTGATAGTCCCTACATATGCAACATTGATAGTCCCTACATATCTAACATTTGTAGGGACGTCCCTACATATTCAACATTGATAGTCCCTACATATCCAGCATTGATAGTCCCTACATATCAGCATGATTAGTCCCTACATATCTGCATTGATAGTCTACATATCCAGCATTGATAGTCCCTACATATCCAACATTGATAGTCCCTACATATCCAGCATTGATAGTCCCTACATATCCAACATTGCTAGTTCCTATATCCAGCATTGATACTCCCCTACATATCCAACTTTGATGTCCTACATATCCAGCATTTGATCTCCCTACCCATATCCAACATTGATAGTCCTACATACCAGCATTGATAGTCCTACATTATAGCACAATCATAGTCCCTACATCCAGATTGATAGTCCCTACTATCAGATTGATAGGTCCCTACCCATATCCAACATTGATGTCCCTCATATCCAACATTGATAGTCCCTCTATCCAACATTGTAGTCCCTACATATCCACTTGTAGTCCCTACATATCCACATTGATAGTCCCTACATATCCAGCCCATTTGATAGTCCTACTATCCAACATTGATTAGTCATACATATACAACATTGATAGTCTAACAGATCAGCATTGATAGTCCCTACATATCCAGCATTGATGAGTCATACATATCCAACATTGATAGTCCCACATACCAAACATTGATAGTCCCTACTATCCACATTGATAGTCCCTACTATCCACCATGATATCCCTACATATCCAACATGATAGTCCTATATCACATTTGATATCCCTACATATCCAACATTGATTACTCCCTACATATCCAACATGATACTCTACATCACATTGATAGTCCCCTAATAAATCCACATTGATAGTTCTACATATCCAAGCATTGATAGTCTTACCCAATATCCAACATTGATAGTTTCCCTACATATCCAACATTGATACTCCCTACATATCCAACATTGATAGTCCCTACATATCCAACATTGATACTCCCTACATATCCAACATTGATATCCCTACATATCCAAACATTGATACTCCCTACATATCAACATTGATAGTCCTACTTATCAGCATTGATAGTACCCTACATATCCACATGATAGTCAACTAACATATACACAAATTGATAGTCTACCCATATCATTGATATCCCTACATATCACTTGATACTCCCTACATATCATTATGTACTCCCTACATATCATGATAACTCCTACATATCCACATTGATAGTCTAACATATCAGCATGAGTCCCTACTATCACATTGATAGTCCCTACATATCCAACATTGATAGTCCCTACATATCATGATAGTCTCATATCCACATGATACTCCCTACATCCCCTCCAACATGATAGTGCCCTACATATCCACATTGATAGTCCTACATATCCAACATTGATAGTCCCTACATATCCACATTGATACTCTACTATCCCAACATTGATATCCTACATATCAGCATTGATACTCCCTACATATCCAACATTGTAGTTCCCTACATATCCAGCATTGATAGTCTAACATATCCACATGATAGTCTACATATCAGCATGATAGTCCCTACATATCCAGCATTGATAGTCCTCTAGCTTATCCAACATTGATAGTTCCCTACATATCCAAACATTGATACCCTCCCTAACATATCCTAACATTGATAGTTCCCTAACATATTCCAACATTGATACTTCCCTACACATCCACATTGTTAGTCCCTACATATCCAACATTTGATACCTAACTCCCTACAAATCCAACATTGGGAAACTCCCTACATACCAACATTTGATACCCTCCCTACATATCCAAGCATTGATAGTCCCTACATATCCAACATTGATAGTCCCTACATATCCAACATTGATAGTCCCTACATATCCAGCATTGATAGTCCCTACATATCTAACATTTGTAGGGACGTCCCTACATATTCAACATTGATAGTCCCTACATATCCACATTGATAGTCCCTACATATCTAACATTTGTAGGGACGTCCCTACATATTCAACATTGATAGTCCCTACATATCCAGCATTGATAGTCCCTACATATCCAGCATTGATAGTCCCTACATATCCAACATTGATAGTCCCTACATATCCAACATTGATACTCCCTACATATCCAACATTGATACTCCCTACATATCCAACATTGATAGTCCCTACATATCCACATTGATAGTCCCTACATATCCCAACGATTGATAGTCCCTACATATTTCCAGCATTGATAGTCCTACTATCCAACATTGATAGTTCTACATATCCAAACATTGATACTCCCTACATATCCAAATTGATCCAAGTCCCTTACATATCCAACATTGATTGTAGTCCCTACATATCCAACATTTGATACCCTCCTTACATTCCCAACATTGATAGTCCTACATATCCAGCATTGATAGTCCCTCCCTACATACTCAAACATTGATAGTCCCTACATATCCAGCATTGCTAGTCTCCCTCATATCCCAACATGATACTCCCTACATATCCCAGCAATGATAGAACCCTACCCTATCCAACATTGTAGTCTCCCTACATATCCAACATTTGATAGTTCTACATATCATACATTGTAGACGTACCCTACATATCAAACATTGATAGTCCCTACATATCCAGCATTGATAGTCCCATACATATCAGCATTGATAGTCCCTACATATCCAACAGAATTGATAGTCCCTACATATCCAACATTGATAGTCCCTACATATCCAACATTGATTGTCCCTATATCCCTACATTTTGATATCCTACATATTCCAAGCATAGCTTAGTCCCTACATATCCAACATTGATAGTCCTACATATCCAACATTGATAGTCCCTACATATCTAAACATTTGTCGGGGCGTCCCTACATATCCAACATGTTAGTCCCTACATATCAGCATTGATAGTCGTTACTTATCCAGCCCATTGATAGTCCCTATATCCAGCATTGATAGTCCCTACATATCCAACATTGATACCCCTCCCTACATATTCCAACATTGATACTCCCTAATATCACATTGATAGTCCCCTACATATCCAACAATGATACTCCCTACATATCCAACATTTGATAGTCCCTACATATCCAACATTGATACCCCTACAAATCCAACAATTTGATAGCCCCTACATATCCAACATTGATACTCCCAAACATCCTCATTGAAAGGACCCTACATATCCAACATTGATACCTCCCTACATATCCAAGCATTGATAGTCCCCTACATATCCAACATTGATACTCCCTACATTATCCAGCATTGAATAGTCCCTACATATCCAACATTGATACTCCCTACATATCCACATTGAGTCCTACATATCCAACATTGATATCCCTACATATCCAACCATTGATACTTCCCAACATATCCAGCATTGATAGTCCCCTACATATCCAACATTGATAGTTCCCTACATAAATCCAACATTGATACTCCCTACATATCCAACATTGATACTCCCTACATATCCAACATGATTAAACTCCCTACTATCCAGCATTGATATCCCCTACATCAGCATTGAGTCCCTACATATCCAACATTGATACTCCCTACATTAATCCAACAGATATCCCTAACATCCAGCAATGATAAAGTCCCACATATCCAACATTGATACCCTACAACCCTACTACTCCCTAAACATCCAACATTGATAGTCCCTACATATCCAGCATTGATACTCCCTACATATCCAACATTGAACTCCCCTACAATATCCAACATTGAAATACTCCCTACATATCCAGCATTGATAGTCCCCCTACATATCCAACAATTGATAGTCCCACATATCCAACATTGATAGTCCCAACATATCCAACATTGATAGTCCCTACATATCCAACATTGATACTACCCTACATATCCACATTAAGATAGTCCCTACAATATCCAAGCATTGATAGTCCCTACATATCCAACATTGATACTCCCTACATATCCACTTTGAAACTATTACATACCACAAACCCATGAACATATCCAACATTGATACTCCCTACATCCAACATTGATAGTTCCCTCATATCCAACATTGTATAACTCCCTACATATCCAACATTGATACTCCCTACATCAACCATTGATATCCCTACATATCCAACATTGATATCCCTACATATCCACATTGATAGTCCCTACATAGCCAAACATTGATACTCCCTACATATCCAACATTGATAGTCCCTTACATCCCAACATTGATACTCCCTACATATCCAACATTGATACTCATATCCAACTTTATATCCCCTAACATATCCAACATTGATACTCCCTACATTATCCAACATTGATAGACCCTACATAGTCCAACATTGATAGTCCCTACCCTATCCCCAACATGATACCTAACTACAGATTCCCAACATTGATACCCTCATATCCAACATTGATACTCCCCTACATATCCAACATTGATACCCCTACATAATCCACATTGATATCCCTACATATCCAACATTGATAGTCCCTACATATCCAACATTGATACTCCCTACATATCCAACATTGATACTCCCTACATATCCAACATTGATACTCCCTACATATCCAACATTGATACTACATATCCAACATTGATATCCCCTACCATTCCAACATTGATACTCCCTACATATCCAACATTGATACTCCCTACATATCCAACATTGATACTCCCTACATATCCAACATTGATACTCCCTACATATCCAACATTGATACTCCCTACATATCCAACATTGATAGTCCCTACATATCCAACATTGATACTCCCTACATATCCAACATTGATAGTCCCTACATATCCAACATTGATAGTCCCTACATATCCAACATTGATACGTCCCTACATATCCAGCATTGATACTCCCTACATATCCAACATTGATACTCCCTACATATCCAACATTGATACTCCCTACATATCCAACATTGATAGTCCCTACATATCCAACATTGATAGTCCCTACATATCCAACATTGATACTCCCTACATATCCAACATTTGATTCTCCCTACATATCCAACATTGATACTCCCTACTATCCAACATTGATACTCCTACATATCCAAACATTGATACCACCCTACATATCCAACATGATATCCCTACATATATCCAACATTGATACTCCCTACATATCCAACATTGATAGTCCCTACATATCCACATTGATACTCCCTACATATCCAGCATTGATACTCCCTACATATCCAACATTGATACTCCCTACATATCCAACATTGATACTCCCTACATATCCAACATTGATACTCCCTACATATCCAACATTGATACTCCCTACATATCCAGCATTGATAGTCCCTACATATCCAACATTGATACTCCCTACATATCCAACATTGATACTCCCTACATCCAACATTGAGGACTCCCTACATATTCCAACTTTTTTGATAGTTCCCTACATATCCAAGCATTGATAACTCCCCTACATATCCAACATTGATACACCCTACATATCCAACATTGATAGTCCCTACATATCCAACATTGATACTCCCTACATATCCAACATTGATACTCCCTACATATCCCATCATTGATACTCCCCTACATATCCAACATTGATATCCCTACATATCCAACATTGATACCCTCCTACATATCCAACATTGATAGTTCCCTACATATTCCAACATTTGATAGTCCCTACAGATCCAACATTGATACTCCCTACATATTCCAACATTGATAGTCCCTACATATCCAACATTGATACTCCCTACATATCCAACATTGATACTCCCTACATATCCAACATTGATACTCCCTACATATCCAGCATTGATAGTCCCTACATATCCAACATTGATACTCCCTACATATCCAACATTGATACTCCCTACATATCCAACATTGATAGTCCCTACATATCCAACATTGATAGTCCCTACATATCCAACATTGATAATCCCTACATCCAACATTGATACCCCTACATATCCAACATTTTTTGATACTCCTACATATCCAACATTGAATATCCCTACATATCCAGCATTGATAGTCCCTACATATCCACTTGATACACCCTACATAACCAACATTGATACTCCCTACATACCAACATTGATAGTCCCTACATATTCCAGGCATTGATACTCCTACATATCCAACATTGATACTCCCTACATATCCAACATTGATACTCCCTCCCTACATATCCAACATTGATACTCCCTACATATCCAACTTGATTAGTCCCTAACATATCCAGCATTGATACCCTACATATCCAACATTGATAGTCCCTACATATCCAACATTGATAGTCCCTACATATCCAACATTGATAGTCCCTACATATCCAACATTGATAGTCCCTACATATCCAACATTGATACTCCCTACATATCCAACATTGATAGTCCCCCTACATACCAACATTGATACTCCTTAGCAAAATATTCCAACATTGAGTCCCTACATATCCAACAATTGATACCTCCCTACATATCCAACATTGATACTCCCTACATATCCATTAAACATTGATACTCCCTACATATCCAGCATTGATATCCCACATATCATTGATAGTCCCACATATCCAACATTGATATCCCACATATCCCATGTATCCCACATATCCAACATTATATCCCTAATATCCAACATTGACTACTACATAACTCCCTACATATCCAACATTGATAGTCTACATATCCAACATTGATACTCCCTACTATCCACATTGATATATCATATCCAACATTGATAGTCCCTACATATCCAACATTGATAGATCCCGACTTAATCCAACATTGATACTCCCTACATCCACATTTGTCCCTACATAGAGACGTCCCTACTAACTTACATATCCAACATTGATAGTCAGATAGCCCTACTTATCCAACATTGATACTCCCTACATATCCACATTGATAGATAGTCTAACATATCTACAGCTTGTACCCTACTCTACATTGATACTCCCTCATATCCAACATTGCATTGTAGTTCTAACATATCCTAACAGATAGTCCCTACATATCCAACATTGATACCCTCCCTACATATCCAACATTGTTATACTCCCTACATATCCAACATTGTACTCCCTACATATCCAACATTGATACCCTCTAACATATAGTCTACATATCTCCCAACATTGATACTCATTGATATCCCTAACATCCACATTGATAGTTCCTACATATCCAACATTGATACTCCCTACATATCCAGCAATTGATAGTCCCTACATATATCCAACATTGATACTCACCCTACATATCCAACATTGATACTCCCTACATATCCATCATTGTATACATCCCTATCATATCCTAACATTGTACTCCCTACATATCAGCATTGATACTAACTAGTTCCCTACTATCCAACATTGATAGTCTACATATCCAACATTGATAGTCCCTATACATATCCAACATTGATACTCCCTACATATCCAACATTGTAGATACGCTACTATATCCAACATTGATACTCATACTATACCAACATTGATAGTCCCTACATATACCATCATGATAGTCTACATATCCAACATTGATACTCTCCCTATATCCAACAGCATTGATAGTCCCTACATATCCAACATTGATACTCCCTACTATCCAACATTGTAGTTCCCTACATATCCAACATTGATACTCCCTACATATCCAACATTGATAGTCCCTACATATCCAACATTGATACTCCCTACATATCCAACATTGATATAACACCCTACATATCCAACATTGATACTACTACATATCCAACATTGATACTCCCTACATATCCATTGATAGTCCCTATATCCAACATGATTAGTCGTACCCATATCCAACATTGATACTCCCTACATATCCAACATTGTTCTACTTATACTCCCTACATATCCACATTGATACTCCTATCATATCCAACATTGATACTCCCTACATATCCAACATTGTTACTCCTACTATCCAACATTGATAACTTTACATATCCATCATTGATAGTCTAACATATACATATCCAACATTGATACTCCCTACATATCCAACATTGTAACTCCCTACATATCCATCATTGATTGATTACTCCCTCATATCAACATTGATAGTCCCTCAATATCCAACATTGATAGTCTACATATCCAACATTGATACTCCCTACATATCCAACATTGATACTCCCTACATATCCATTCCTATTGATAGTCCACATATCCACATATCTCCAGCATTGATAGTCCCTACATATCCAGCATTGATAGTCCCTACATATCAAATTGATAGTCCACATCATCCAACATTGATACTCCCTACATATCCAACATTGATACTCCCTACATATCCAACATTGATACTCCCTTACATATCCACGCCCTACATATCCAACATTGATTGACTCCCTACATATCCAACATTGATACTCCCTCTATCATATCCAACATTGATAGTCCCTACATATCCAACATTGATAGTCCCTACATATCCAATCATTGATACTCCCTACATATCCAGCATTGATAGTCCCTACATATCAGCATTGATATCCCTACATATCCACATTGATAGTCACATATCCACATTGATATCCTAACATCTTGATATCCCTATATCTAACATATTGTATTGGGACGTCTCCCTACATATCCAACATTGATACTTCTACATATCATCATCATTGATACTCCCTACATATCATGCATTGATAGTCTACATATCCAACATTGATAGTCCCTACTATTCAGCATTGATTGTCCCTACATATCCAGCATTGATAGTCCCTACAATAACATTGATAGTCTACATATCCAGCATTGATAGTCCCTACATATCCAACATTGATAGTCCTACAATATCAGCATTGATAGTCCCTACATATGATCATGCATTGATAGTCCCTACATATCCAACATTGATAGTTCTATTTCTGGACTATTCATTGTTAGTAAAGTATCTGAAAGTTAACTATTTCACCCATAAATATCTGACATCGATGGTTCCCATGCACTTTTCTGACTATTCCATTGATCAGATAAGGGGTACATGTAGTTGTAAAATATACTGTAGATCTTGATGCGACCGTTGTTGTGTGCAGGGTTTAAAGGGTTAAAGTTGGATTAGCTATGTTTGTGCACTGTCCAATGTAGTACTGAAGTGTTCACTCACAGGCTCAAATAGTTCTATAATTTACGGTCAAAAATGTGTTATATCTGGTTATTTTGTATGTTGCCTTTACGGTATTAACCGTTTGCATGCTGGTGAGCACAATGGGAAAATGAAATTCCTAGAAGCAGACTTAACCAGCTTGAAATGGAAGGGATCAGTGAATAAATCGATGGTCTAGTAACATCAGGTCGTAAGTGCTATGCTAAAGCATAGCACTTACGACCTTATGTTATGCTATGTTATGCTATGCTAAAGCATAGCACTTACGACCTTATGTTACTAGACCATCGAAATGTCAGGCTAACTCCACTGATCCTTGAAGTTATCATGTTTCCATTGACAAGTCGTATCTACACCACCGCCTGCGCTCATTTTGCCGGTATTTGTGAATTATTTATTTAAAAATACTTGAATATCGTGCCTAAAATCATGCAGGTTGATTAACTGAGCTAGCCAATCACACTGCTTGATTGCGAGTTGAGATAGATGTTCAGAAACTTTGACATCTGGGCAAGTTTAATACAGGCGTATGTGTACTGCACATAGCCTAATGAATGTTTGAATAGTTTGTCATGAGGTGTCACAAATGATTTTACTGCAGGTAAGGAAGGATATTGGTTGCTTGTGTCATCACTTGAGACTAGCCATGTGATTATGTACCTAAGATCACAGGTGGAAGACTCGGACCTAGGCCCTGACAAATGGCTCATTTGTAAACCGTTACCCCGCCCACCAATTTCCGTACAATATACACTGTAGCGTATATTGTATATTGTAAGGAAATGGGTGGGTGGGATAACGTTTTTCAAATGAGCCATTTATTGGGTCCTAGGTCCGAGTCTTCCACCTGTGCCTAAGATGTGCAATATTTTGTTTCGGACAAATATTTACAACTTTCCACGTCTAACAGAAAATATTGTAATTTTTTGTTTAAATACATCACATGGCTGGTCTCATTTGTATAGGTGCATATTGAGATTTTTTAATGTCTGTTTTTATGCCACCGGGTTTCGAAGAAACGGGTGGCATATAATGTTTGGACCGTCCGTCTGTCCGTCCGTCTGTCCGTCCGTCACACTTTTCGGTTAACAAATTTGTCACAGTTTCTCAAATATGCTGCAGGTGGCATCCGCGTTTGACAGACGCATTTCTTGTTATTTGTATGATGAAATCGTTCTGGCAGACAGTTGTATATCTTACTGTAAGGGCAGTCGTATATATCTGCTATATGTACAGTTGCATACCATCATTTCCAAGCTGTGTGATGATTTCAGAAACTAATAACTTAATGTATATAATTGTCTCAGTAAACGTTCAAAATTAATTAATACTTAATATTTTACCTACTCGTGCCCTAAGCATGAGCAAAGGAGTATTTGCATACCACTATTCGTTCGGATGAGACCAAAAATACCTGTTCATGATTTGAAGGCACACAGGCATGCATTTGAATGCCTATATCGCTAAATCATAGTGGAATCTCTAAGCCAGACACCGTTGGGACCTCCTGGGGTTCTGCTTATTATGTACAATATTCAGAATATGTTTTCACAAAGGATGTGACTGAAATTGTCTCTGATAGGAGAATGCTTGTGCAACAGGCCATGTGTTAAAAATGTGATAAATAAACAAATATATGTGCTGGAGTGGCGTATTGTTTTGTTAATTTAGTATTCCTGTTGTGTGCACAGGTGGATAAAGCCTGACAAAAATCGTCTTATTATCCTCTAATAATAGGCCTTTAGAGTCAATATTTTGTTTTTATGGCAGTTTCATTTCTCTGACTTTGCTGGTGTCTAATCATGATTAGAATTTTGTAACCATTTTACCATCCCTAGCTCCCTAGCTCACGATATTCACCTGTGAATTAGGTTAGCGGAGTCCCTATTCACTAACGTCATTATCTTGATCCTTATTTCCCGCGCCTACAGCCACCATATTTCTACTACACAATTCTCTTCTGGTACCATATATAACGCAAATTACCTAGTTTATCATCTATATAGACTGATATGTATATATTCTCACATACATTTCTAGTCATATTGGATTGATAATGCATTATAGTAAATACTTGAACAAGGTACATGTATCTATATTTATATGGGCTCGATGGTTAATACCAGTGACTGAAACCAATTGCATCCAGTGAGATAAAATAATAATCAATAAACCAATATGCCATTATTGCAGACTAATACGATTGGTACACCAAGTACATGTTTATGTAACATAACATTTTTATGAAAGACATTTTTGTCGCGCCTGCTTTAGCAGAGGCGCGACTATAGTCGGCGCTTTTTCCGTCGTTGTCGTCGTCCGCGTCGTCCGCGTCGTCCGTTTTTTTTTGTACGGCAAATGCGTTAAAGTTATTGTTTTTTCATAATATCTCTTTAACCCCTTGCCAGACATTGATAATATTTCATATCAATGTTTGTCTAGGGATGATGCTTCATTACGCACACCCCCACATCCAAATTTTGAAGGTCAAGGTCATTTATTTCCTTGTAATGTTCACAGGTTTTGTAACAGAAATGCGTTAAAGTTATTGTTTTTTTCACAATATCTCTTTAACCCCTTGCCAGACATTGATAATATTTCATATCAATGTTTGTCTAGGGATGATGCTTCATTACGCACACCCCCACATCCAAAGTCTGAAGGTCAAGGTCATTTATTTACTTGTAATGTTCACCGGTTTTGTAACAGAAATGCGTTAAAAGTTATTGTTTTTTCACAATATCTCTTTAACCCCTTGCCAGACTTTGATAATATTTCACATCAATGTTTGTCTAGGAATGATACTTCATTACGCACACCCCCACATCCAAATTTTGACGGTCAAGGTCATTTATTTACTTGTAATGGATTATCATTTATCGCACACCAGTATATATATTATTTACCTAACATTAAACCAATATGAACTATATTGTTTGCAAAAAAACATATTTACCCATCTAACAAAATGTTTTTACAACTTAAGAACATTATTTTGGTTTATCATGGCACATATTTTGTTTATCAACACTTCGGATAATGGCCATGTGTAATATGCTAATTGTGCTAACACAATACTTTGTGTGTCCTTTTTAGCGCGCCTTCCGAAGGAAGAAGTGCTTGTGGCATACCCTCGGCATCGTATGCGTCCGTCTCCGTCCGTCCGATGTCCGTCCGTCTGTCTGTCCGTCTACAGGTCTTCACAAATTATAATGGCCTATATTTTGTTTCTTTTCTTGGATTTGCTTCATATTTCACACACGCTTTGCTCCAAGGGTCCTCTACTGCACTGTGGCAAATCCACGTACGTGCCGCCCCTTCTAAGCCCAGGGTCAAGGGTCGCATACTTTGTGCATCTCGAAACCTTGACGCTCGGGTAAATGGCCTATATTTTCTGTTAACTTGCTTGAATTTCCTTCATATTTCACACACGCATTGCTCCAAGGGTCCTCTACTGCGCTGTTGCAAATCCACGTCCGTGCCGCCCCTTCTAAGCCCAGGGTCAAGGTCACATACTTTGTGCATCCCGAAACCTTAACACTCGGGTAAATGGCCTATATTTTCTGTTTCCTTGCTTGGATTTGCTTCATATTTCACACACGCATTGCTCCAACGGTCCTCTACCTCTGCTAAGCCCAGGGTCAAGGTCAAATACTTTGTACGCTCGAAACCTTAACATGCTCTGGTAAATGGCTCATAAATTTTGTTTCCCTTATCCAGCATGTTGTGTTTTCAAATGTGCCCTCGGTTCCTTTGCTGCCACCGGGCGCGCTTCGTTGTCCTCTGACAACTCTTGTTCTATTCATGAAATCAATTGATATTTTATTAAATTGATATTTTATCTCATTTTATCAATGAGTTCGATAATAACTCTATAATTGTTTTGTAATTTTAACATTTTTATGAAGGTCATTTTAAATTTATGCCAAAATCATCCACCCTATAACGTATATATTGTAGTTTTATTGCATTCAACCTTATCAAAACATGCATGCTCACTATTCTGAATGTTCTGGATTTTGTTTACGAGAACATTGGTTTATGTGGATATTGAACTTAGCATAGTTTACTCGTATATTGCTACTGTTATGGCGGCCATTTTAAAAATAGCAAATATTGATTTATAGGTAGCACCTGGACATGTAGAAATTGTTTCATAGCACTTATCGTTTTTGGCGACCATCTTCGATTTATGAGAGGAAACTCGTACTAAATGGCATACATTTTCATATAAAATTTCAATTATAGCCAGTACAACTGTTGAAATGACGTGTGTATCAAGAAACTTATGAAGTTTAACAGGATATTTTCTTCATTGGTAGTCAAAGTGGTGGCCATCTTGAATTTCACAAATGCAAAAGTGTCAATTCCTTCACATTTTCGCATATATCTACCAACTATAGTAGTGAGTGGTAGTCGGGCGAATGAGACTGCGTACATTAACGGTATGGGTTCCTCCTTATAGGAATCACGATTTGCCTGGTTTGGCCCTCAGGTACGTTTTTATACGACCGTTTTTAAAAAACGGTACGTATTATGTTTTACCGCACGGCGGGCGGGCGGCCGGCGGGCGGCTGAAGAAAAAGCGCATAGTTCGTGTACACAACTCCTCCGAAACCGTTCAGTCGATCGATCTGAAACTATACACACGTGTTCTACACATATTGAACATGGCTGAAAGTTTTCCGTATTGATACGGAATTCCGTATTGAAGACATTTCCCGGGACCATTTATTTTTCCAATTCGTGTAAATCCGTTGAGATTGGAGGAGGGGGGGGGGGGGGGGGGGGGGGGGGGGGGTGGGGGGGGGGGGGGGGGGGGGGGGGGGGGGGTGGGGGGGGGGGGGGGGGGGGGGGGGGGGGGGGGGGGGGGGGGGGGGTGGGGGGGGGGGGTGGGGGTCTCATTCGGTCCACCGATGTTTCATTTTTCATTCGGCCAACTCATGTTTGGCGAAACGGCGATAACTTTGATGCGCTGTCAAAATTAGGTTCACTTTCGTTTCGCGCATCGGCAATTTGTCTGGTCCCTGCTATATATATTTATATGATAATATGCACCTTCTACTTTATAGCGGCGCTTAGAAACCGGGCACCAATTATTCAGTCAGTCGCCTTACCGCACCGTACTGAAGCTAACAACAGCTCGGAGTTCGCGGTGCGGTGTTATCTGCGTACAACACGACGTGTAAAAAATAAATTGGTCTAGATGATCTATAGTTTATTTTCACACATCTGCCCACTATTCAAATTTAGTACATGCTACCAGCAATATTTTCAATATATGAACTGTGATCAACAATTATTTTGGTAATTTAATATGTCGTAAAATGTGCCGCTTTACGACCTAACAACAAACGTTTTTTCCAAAACATGGAAATTCACACCCGTGGCCTATATAATCATGCTAAATTAGTAAATACAGAGTATAAATTGGGTAGAATGGTGTAGAGGGTACTACATGCTTATAATTAAATGGAAATAGACATGGTTATTTTCTTCCAAATCTGTTTAAACGGTAACGTGACACCTCGGGTACTCGGCCCTATGACACTTCGACCTTCAACCATTTCGCACTACCTGTTACACCTACAGTCCAAAATCAATTCCCATATGTACTAAAGGCAATGATTTCGCATTTATTGCATGCCAGTGAATATTTCTCACTGCAAAATTATGAATATTGCTTCAATTTTATTGGGTTTAAAGCAGTTTTAATTGCTATAATCCTGCAATTTGACAAGTCACAAATATCATCAAATGCTGTCTAAGCAACTCTGAATGTTCAAAATTTTCGGGGGAGATCCCCCGTACCCCCCTTACGAGAAGGGGTTAGCACCCCCTCTCGTGCTCTCCCCCCGGTCGTGCCTACGGCACTCGTTACGTGCCGTTGACACTTTTCAGTATTGACAGATTTTCATACTTTCAGCCATGTATTGAAGATGTGCACCTTGGTCTTTTTATGCCGACAAATTATTTTTTAACAAAAATATCACCTTTTTAACTTAGCCATTTTTCCTACATTTTTCTATACAATTCTATATAGGGTACAGAGTTTGTGTACACAACTCCTCCGAAACCGTTCAGTCGATCGATCTGAAACTATGCACACGTCTTCTACACATATTGAAGATGTGCAGCTTGGTGTTTTTATGCCGAAAAAATATTTTTTAACAAAAATATCACCTTTTTAACTTAGCCTTTTTTTCCTTATTTAGTTGTTTTTTCTACATTCTTCTATACAATTCTATATACGGTACAGAGTTTGTGTACACAACTCCTCCGAAACCGTTCAGTCGATCGATCTGAAACTATACACACGTCTTCTACACATATTGAAGATGTGCACCTTGGTGTTTTTATGTCGAAAAAACTTTTTTAACAAAAATATCACCTTTTTAACTTAGCCATTTTTTCTACATTCTTCTATACAATTCTATATACGGTACAGAGTTTGTGTACACAACTCCTCCGAAACCGTTCAGTCGATCGATCTGAAACTATACACCCGTCTTCTACACATATTGAAGATGTGCACCTTGGTGTGTTTTTATGCCGAAAATATATTTTTTAAACATAACATCACCTTTTTAACTTAGCCATTTTTTCTACATTTTTCTATACAATTCTATATAGGGTCCAGAGTTTGTGTACACAACTCCTCCGAAACTGTTCAGTCGATCGTTCTGAAACTATACACACGTCTTCTGCACATATTGAAGATGTGCACCTTGGTGTTTTTATGCAGAAAAAACTATTTTTTAACAAAAATATCACCTTTTTAACTTGGCCATTCTTTCTACATTTTTCTATACAATTCTATATACGGTACAGAGTTTGTGTACACAACTCCTCCAAAACCTTTCAGTCGATCGTTCTGAAACTATACACACTTACACATATTGAAGATGTACACCTTGGTGTTTTTATGCTGAAAACTTATTGTTTAACAAAAAATATCACCTTTTTAACTTAGCCATTTTTTCTACATTATTGTATCCAATTCCCTATCATTTCTACTTTACACTCTACTTTTCTATCTCTGCCTAAATTGCTGTCTGGCCCATATTCGACGGGCGTATTTTGTGACTTGCGGCACTCTTGTTATCTTTGGCTCTTTAGTTAGCTGGGAGTTGAATTGGGTTATTGCCCATTATAACAGTAGTAAGATTATTACTGATCGTACTGCTTTTGGGAGGGGCCAAGTGATTCTGGTGTGGCGAGGATTATTCTGATTTCAGGGCTGAATATATAGTTTTGTTATTGTAAATATTCAGTTCTGATTTTTGGGATTTTCCCCTCATTGTACATGTACATTGTACTTGTACAGGTAATATATAGGATTTAGTACTAAACCCATGACCCGGCCTTAAATGACCTTAGCTGTTGATAGGCCGTTAAACCCCAACAAACGAACAAACAAAACCAAATATAGTAATATTCAGGCGTTAGTTTAAGTTATGATGTTGGTTAAAACGAATCTTATATTTTTATATATCCTTGTGGAACAGTCATTTCAGGTCAAGCTGACCTCTAAATGACCACACATCTGCTGGGTACCCGCATCTATCCGAAAGATTGCACATCATAAAAGTCAGTCCGCATGCTGCCCATTTGTAAAAAAAATGCCATCAAAACCGAAAACATGGGACCGTGCCTGTCGTCGATTACATATGGGTACCGTTTGCTTACGTATCATTAGAACATAATTATTGCTCCTTAAATATGTATGCGATGGAAGTCATTTTGAGTGATTCTAATAAACATACACATTCACTGATAAATAAGAAACAAACTGCAAAATTTGTATACGCATATTCTGAAAGTATTTGAATAAACCAATTCTGAATGTCTGCTCGCTTACGCACTTGCACTTGACACCAGTCTAAATTTCCTCAGTACATGTAGTATACTGGAGTCGGCTAATACAGAAATTGAACTCGACCATTACTATGGAATGAAGGTATCGTCTATATACATGGTTGTGAGCGAACCGCAATGACGGCTGGCAAGGACCGCAGGCCAGACCGCGATATAGTGGCAAGGTCAGCTTCCCTCCCGCCGGCCAGACCGCGATATAAACGTGTGTGTCGTCTATTTATGGACATAAATGCAACCAACGGGCTGTAATTGATACAATCTACAAATAATTATGACGTAGAACAAATTGAGACATTACAACACACATACCCCTGATGATAGTTTCGCAGACATCCGCTTTCCGTCATTACAATCCATTTACGCCACATGGCTGCGACGTAAAACATCACTCGTGCACCCAACACATCTGAATTCAAAACTACACCCCGCCTGGCCATGTTTTTGAAAAGAAAAATAGAACATAAACAGCAGACGACAACATTTAATTCACCAGCTTAAGGGTTAAAGGCACCGCGTCTCAGATGATGTATCGGGCATCCAATGTGTGTTTTTAGCTTCATGCACAGTAAATCAACATACATAAATCAATCGCACCGATTTTCTCTCACCCACGATAGTGGAAATAGTGGATCTCGAATAAATTGTCTGCTGTTGCCTTTATATCTTGTCATATTTCTCAATAAAAACATGGTTTGATAGCACCTCAGAATTATTTCCAATGGAAATGATTCTGAAGTGCTGTCAAAGCATGTTGTAAATTATTCTAAAGTGCTGTCAAAGCATGAGATTTATGAAACGAGTCGCGCACAATTTATGCACCGAGCCTCTGGCGAGGTACATACAATTGCGGACGAGTTTCATAAATCCCATATCAACGGGAAACGAGTTTGAGATTCTGTTTATCGCATGACTTCAGCCTTCAAAGAGCAGAACACTTTGAGATAGCCAGTACGTTTCAGTGAGCAGATGCCATTGACTATTTTCGCATATACTTGAAAATCCCCACAGAGAAAAATAGTTTTAATCCTAACAATAAAATTATTATAAATATGGCATATAACAGGTTCCTGTTCTTTGTAAACACTAAACACTTCATACTACCAAACGGGAGCTCATTCTGGCAATTGCAGTAATTTTAGTAAGTCACTGACGCGTTTAATGACGTTAAGACATGATGACGTCAACGGCAAAACACCGTTGCTTTGTCGCGTCATTACAGACGTCATTTGGAACGTCTCTATTTTATTAATTTGACATAACGTTGGTGCATAATACGAATACGTAATAAGAGTAAGACGGCCAGCCAATCAAATTCGCTCCAAGTGTTATTACACGTGTGACGTAACATATTTATGAAATGGGTTAAAACACTCAATAACAAGGATTTCATGTGATAAAGTGAGACAATATACCAATAAATCACAATTCCGGAAGTTTTGGAAGTAAGTACAAATATAGTATATCCGTTAGTCGGATCATAACCTTACTTCATCAGTAGCTTCCTCACATTGCTAACTATCCATCCAGTGTCATTCGTGTGTCATTGACCTTTACCTTAGTTTAAACATGTGTATTGCATATAAATGCAATGTGCTTGGGCAACACGTTCTCTCAACACTATAGTGTTTAAACGAGGACGAGGCCGGAAGGATAAATTCCACAAAAAGGCCGTTCATTCCTATAATAGTTACAGCCCTTACCCAAGTATTACAACAATACAGCAATTGAACAACAATGACGATAAGTATACAGGTATACATGCATTTCAAATAATCATGTGGTATATATATGTTTGCATAATGTACGACAAAAAACTGGTATAGAAAGAGAGAGAACATGTGGATAGAGAGAGAGAGAGAGAGGGGAGCTTGGTAGAAAGAATGAAAGAAGTATGTGTCAGAATGTACATATACTATATAACCTAATTCATCGATAGTTGTGTACTGCAGTGGATTTCAGTGTTCATTATTATCAGGTGGTAGTGGATGATGTTGGCAAATGGTGACCATGACCTTTGTGTAAACAATTTGAACGTACATCCAAATTAAGCACATCTCCTGATACATTAGTCGGATACCTACCTAACCACCCTGGGTCATTTGGGTGGCATTGACCTACTTTTCTCGACATATATGTCACGCCCGTCAAAACTTGGACTTGGATGTGCGCCAAACTTTATCAATAACCATGATACATCATCCGGTGACCATGACCTACCTTTCTCGAAATATAGGTCACGTCCGTCAACACTTGGATGTTCTTTCAAATTCCGTATATTTCCTGATACGTTAGCCGGATGTTCGCCAAACTTCATGAGTAACTTCCTTACATTAGTCTGTACCAGCAAGAAACGAAAAGTGATTTTATGTAATGATAATTCAACACCTAATAAGTTCCCGTTAATGACGCTAACGTAATCAATTGAAATTTAGTAACCATCGATTTAAATTTAAAAAAACATGTTCATAATACTGAGAAATAATTCCAGCACAAAAATATTTACACAATTCCCTAACATTTGATTGGTCCGTAGCAAGTCTCCGTCCAAAATAAAATTTATATCCCAGTAAACTCCATGCCGAACTACTTTCCATAACCGTCGGCGCAGTTAAAATTAAAATAATTCTTAAGAAAATGGAAAATAAACACATTTTCTTAATGAATTTATTTCAAATGCTGGAATTATAAGGAATGAATGGCCTTTTTGTGGAATTTATCGGGGATATAAACTTGGCCTTCGTCCAGTATTCCCGCGACTTTTCCAAGTTTTATACCCCGATAAATTCCACAAAAAGGCCATTCATTCCTATAATAACTAATGTAGCAAATGCTATATTTTTTTTTGGGTATTATAAACATTTATTTTACCAATCCCCATTTTTGTCGCGCCTGCTTTAGCAGAAGGTGTGACTATAGTCGCCGCTTTTTACGTTATCGTCCGCGTCGTCGTCCGAAATGTCGAGAGGTTTGTACAAGTTTCATCATCATTGTATAACTTTAATATTACTTTGATATAGGTGAGTATTTGAAACACACTCATGCCGCCATTAACATGAACATGACTGTTTTTACATTCACATTTATTGCGGAAAAACTTCGCCATTTTGTGCATCAATCAGTTTGTACAAACTTCTTCATCATGGTATGACTTTAATGTTACTTGACGGATTACTTCAATAGTTGAACATTTGGTATATGTGAGCATTTGGAACACACTCATGCCGCCATTAACATATCCTTGGCGTTTTTTTTAACATTCACATTTTTTAGGAAACATTTAGCACTTTTTGTTTGATCATGGTAATTTGTTTTTGGTCAAAACTTTGTGCACGTTTCTTCATCATAATATAACTTTAATATTACTTAACGGATTGCTTCAATATTTGGACATTTGAATCATGTGATCATTCGAAACACCTGCATATCACCATTAATATGATCTTGACCTTTTTATCTTCGGATGTTTGCGGAAACATTTGGCCATTTTCTTGCGTAAAATCGTTGGTACAAGTGTTTTCATCATCGTATATCATTAATGCTACTTGATGGATTGCTTCAATGTTTGGACACTTGATATGTAAGCATTTGGAAGAGACTCATGCCGCCATTAACATGAACTTGGACGTTTTTACCTTCACATTTTTGCGGAAACACTTGGCCATTTTTTTGCTCGAAAAAGTTTGTACAAGTTTCTACATCATGGTATAACTTTAATATTACTTGACGGATTGCTTCAATATTTGGACACTTGATACGTGTAAGCATTTGGAAGACACTCATGCCGCCATTAACATGACCTTGACCTTTCTTACCTTCACATGGTTGTGGAAACCCTTAGCCATTTTTTTTATGTCAAAATATTTCTTCAACCTTGACCTTTTTCGTGGTTTAAACATGCACTTCACTGACGGTATTTGTGATGCTAGTCCTGTACATGCTCATGATCATATCACGGTAAAATGCATTGGCAGGCGCGACAGCGCTTCCATGACGGAATTCTTGTTTTTACAGGCGACTTATAAGTACAAATAGGTTCAGAAATACTTTGCTGTAATATATAATAAAAAACGTTTTTGTCCTATTCAGTTTCATCACTTTCTATGCATATATGAGACCCAGTGCATTTAAAGGTACATGTCCACTCAGTAGGCACAAACTGTTCTTTATATCAGAGACATTTTCTAGCAAAATAAACATTAATTTACCATTACCCCACGCATTTATTGGCATTATTATACATTTTATATCAGACGTAAATTTCCACATTGATATTAGGGGCGATAACCGTGTTTTCTTAACATGTTAATGGACATTACTATTTATTCTCTGCATTTATGTTTTTGATTTGCAATGATCATACATTATAATCTGTCGAAAATATTATTTTTTTCAGGTGACGCATTTAATTAGTATAAATAATTAAAAAATATCATGCCTCATTTGCATATGAAAATAGCATGATACCACCGCGAGTCACTCGTAATTTTTAGGACTGGTGAAATAGTGACACAATTATACACTTGTAACGTGTACGGCACTGACACCAGGCTTTCAAGCGTTCCTACTTTTTCCTACTTTTTCCTACTTTTTTTTTTATTCCTACTTTTTCCTACTATTTCATCAAAATTCCCAAAATTCCTACTTTTTCCTACTTTTTCATTTGAAAAGCTATTTTTTTTTTACTATTTTTTTTTTAAAAAACTATGCTGTTCTGATCTGTTATGAGATTTATTTACAGAAAAAAGCTGTGCATGTTATATAGAGTGCTCTCGGGTGTCTTCTTCTTGTGGCCTTGATGTTTGTGATACCTCAGATGCCTGCCAGTTCGGAACAGCATACAGTATTCTCAGGTGAGTGTTGTAATATACCGGTACTCTTGCTAAGTGATTTTAGGTACCCCCACAGCCTTTCCTTTTCTTTGAACATTTATGTGCCAGATTAACTGATCCAAACAATTGTGCTGCAGTAGCCCCTGCTTCTCATAAATGATGAGTTAAAGGGGATGGCATTTTCCCTGTGTGCCACAGCATCAGGCACCAGATTAGGATAGTGAGAAAGCTCCTTCGCACCTGCTCTGGGACTTCTGCCAACTTACGTCGTCACTTGCACACATTCTATACAAATACAGTGACGCATGCCGTCGCAGGCTACTTATAACGCTCGACACTGCCAACTTCAGACAATGGTTATACTATTTTGATACATCTTTAAACGATTTCACTCTTTGACTATTTATGTTTATAGCGAAAAACATTGTACATGTTTAATGTTTAATGCTACGGTAATACATAATATTGTATATTGTATTGTATACTTTCTAATTAGGAATTAAAATCTGTGTGTAAAAGGTAAACACTGTGATGTTTATATGAGTGTTGCATTGGGAATTTTGATTCAGTATATTGAGGAACAAATTATATTTCAAATAGACGTGCATGTATTTCAAACTGCTGCTGTTTCAATACTAAATTGATTTGAATTAAACAACCAAGTTAAATGGGCAATACATTTATGCAATTTAAAATACTTTTTTACATTGAAGTTTTCTGAAGTAGTTTATAATATGCACATGTTTGAACTTGATGTTGGCATTTTGCGTCATTTTTCATATGACATCGCCATTGACATCGATTGAAAATCCATGTTTAGGGACTGGCACATCTCATGAATGGAAGAGTCGAACAAGACGAGATACATGTAGCTCAAATTATTCAGCAGTTGCAACTACATTTCTGAAGCTACCTTGCACAGTCCCCTTGGTATAAATTAAAAACAAAATATGAAAATATATGATAGTCTATGGGAAATGTATTTTGTCCTTTAAATACACGGCACATTGATAGATTTCTAGTCTTCATAGGCTACACATTAGTATATTAAGTAAATTGGGCCATCAACTGAGAAAATGGACCTTATAACTTTTCCTCCAGCTGAGCATACACATGTGTAGTTTGATCAACTCAATACTGCTTGCCGGACCCATATCTTAGCGCCGTGTAATGGCATGCCAAACAGTGTACACTGAGATCAGACCTCATAACCTCATCAGGCGCGGATACAGGGGGGGGGGGGGGGGGGGGGGGGGATGGTGGGGGGGGGGGGGGGGGGGGGGTTGGGGGGGGGGTCCAGGGGGTCCGGACCCCCCCTTCTCCCAACAAAAAAAAAAAAAAGAAAAAAAAAGAAGAAAATCTACAATACTCGAATAGTTGGATGACTTTTTTCGTGGCCTATGTGTCAGGAAATCGCATCTGCGGCGATCTGGCATTTAAAAATTTCCTGGGGGAGGATCCCCAGACCCCCCGACTTTACGATTTCGCGCACGCGCACGTCAGGTACGCCAAATTTTAATTACAGACTCCACCCCCCTGCAATCATTTCTTTATCCGCGCCTGCTCATACATGCTGATATGCTGGTTGAAAACCATAAAAGGCATGCTCTTAGTTGGTGTCCATATTGCTGTAAAATGTTAGTTCAAAGAATATTTCTTTTTTTCAGACTGGCAGCATCCGTAATGTTGAAGACACAAGGCCACAACAAGAAGACATCACTGAAACACCATGTTCCGGGTAACCGTGAGTACAAGAAATGTTCAAAGTAAAAGTCAAAGGTAAGAAAATATGAACAAATGTTCCTACTTTTTTATCATAAATTCCTACTTTTTCCTACTTTTTTCCTACTTTTTGAGAAAAAAATTCCTACTTTTTTTCCTACTTTTTCACAAAAGGTCACCAGAGAGCCTGTGACACGAGCTCGTTCGCTCAACACAACAACTATAACAAGCTGTGATACAACTGGTAGCGTGTCTGCCGCACCGCTACGTTCTCTCCACCACTATACTACAAGTGTATACACGTCTTTTATGAGTTTCCACTCCTGTGAACTCCTATTAGCTCCTACGAACTCTTATGAGCTCCAACTCCTGTGACATCATATGAGCTCCTACGAACTTATATGAGCTTCAACTCCTATGAACTCCTATCAGCTCCTACGAACTTCTGCTCCTATCAGCTCATATCAGCTCCAACTCCTGTGACCTTCTATGAGCTCCTACGAACCTCCTACAGCTCTTACGAACTTCTGCGAGCTCCAACTCCTATGAACTCCTATCTCGCTTCAACTCATATGAACTCCTATCAGCTCCTACGAACTTCACGTGCATAGGCAATGTCTTAATTTGGTGGGAATCAATAATATATACAGTTAAAATAATTGTTGATTACAGCAAATGTGATCTTGGCAATTTACTACTTTGATTACAAGTTATTAGGACATGAATATATGGACGCCTCGCAATGGGACGAATGCTATGCTGTCTAGGTCGAATACAGCTGCCCTGTGCATACGGTCTGTCAACTTGTTTCGACTCCTATCAAGTCCTGACTTAACAACAATTGCTATATGTACTCCAACTAGCTTCGTTATAGTTGCCAGCGAACCTGTAGCTATACCAATGCTCCCAGTTAAGTCACAGCCCTCTAAGAAGGCAACTTCAGGTATTCCTTTTTTAATATCTTTCGCTATTCCCCAGTATATATCTGTAGCAGCATCTCTCTCGCTTGCTAATGAAACACTCCCGAATATGTATTTTATTTATCTTATATTTAAGGGTGGGAATTGGCTCGATGACCTTCCTTACCCGAATATGTAAATGCTTATTTTTTTTTTTACAAATAATGTATTGGTAATAGGAAAAAATAAATACACAGAATAAATAGTAAATGCTTCTCTGTATTTATACCCAGATGATACAGCGCCCTCTGTGGCTTTCCAACGCCGCCTGGTGGTTTCCGGACATAGCCGACATGGACGGAAATTGTCGACTACTTAGACCAACCAAGTACCATTGTGAGACTTCCATTATCAATCAGTCTTACCAATAACCTGCCGGACTGAAGCTTCAGTAGCCAGGCTTTCGAGCAGTCCCGATGGTAGAATAAATAATGTCTGACTAAACGAAGCGAGGCTTACGAATTTATTTTATTTGCATAAGATAGCTTTCGAATAAATAATGTCGGACTAAAAGAAGCGAGGCTTACGAATTTATTTTATTTGCATATTAAGATAGCTTTCGAATAGTCCGATAGCAGGAATTATGTTACACACATCCGTCCCAAGCTAAATAATACATTTATAAATTTCCCAAACTAATTGCTGTATTTGGTCTATATACGCGGAAAAACAATTAACTTCAGTGGTGTCCAAATCATGTCGGCGAATTGGTTCAAATTAATGATCTAACTAATAATGCAACATCACTGACACATGTACACATTCGTATGCATAACTTTACACAACAGCTGAAGGCTTGATGGCATTGTTTTACCCGTAAAACATGAATTTGTATCACACATATCAACATTAATTATTAGCGTACAAGAGTTACTTCCCCTATATGCTCAATTACCTTAAATCGCTATATGCATATGTACGAATGCTCGTGCTGGAACAGATAGTGAACTGCATGAGCGATCGTGAATGAACCAGGACTCAATTCACTGTTTAAAGTCCCAATGACAAGCTACCTTAGCCAGGACGAAGTTTCGCCCTTGTCAATTTTGCTACACACTTATTTATTTCCTATAAAGAACATTTTGTGCCTACTGAGTGGGTATGTACCTTTAAAATAAAGCTCGTGGATTCAAATTATATTCCCCGTTTGAAGGAACCGTATCAGGGAGTGTTTGGGCTGAAACGTTTGCTAAAACATGCACTGACGGGTAGCTTCGGAGCTAGAAACAAACTTGCTATCATCTGACATTCGTGATGGCAGAAAGGCTGCAGTGAAATTTATATAGGAATATATATAGATTATGAGGCGCCAGCGATATAATCTATATTGTATCGTTCTCAGACCATGAGCTGAGAAGTTTAAATATATAAAAATACAAAACTACTATATAGTTTGGTATTTTTGTACTTTTATATGAAAATCTTACAATATAATCTCAATTGTAAACTTCTCAGCCCTTGAGATTAGGAATTTATCAAAACAATGCTTGCTGTACAAGACTATATAGGTGTTTGTACGGAAAACTATAAGTTTTAGGCCAAATATGTACATGAACCACGAAACCGCTATATCACAATCCTCTAAGTCTGACAGACTCTTGCCTGAATGGTTTCTCTATTTTATTATATCTCTTTAAGGCCCAAACTCTATTTGCTCCACATTTGCCACACACTTGGTACATAGCACAAGTACCCTTTCCACACACTAGACATGGTTTCAAGGGGGTATTCTTTTTTACTCTAAACTTATGAGTTGCACAGTATATTGAGTTTTTCACTGATTTTATCGTGCATGGTTTATCTGAATGGATATTTTTGTATTGGCACATGTTTATGTTTATTTCTGCCATTTTTTGCATTATATATACAATAATTTTTCTATTAAATAAAAGAAATATATTATAATAAACCAAAGATTAAAAAGAAATGAGTGCTACAGATGTGCAAGATATTCTGAAACTGTATCGTGATAGAGTTATTAATGATGAGCAATTGCGAAAGATGGTTGATGCTTTGAAATCTTCAGAGACGAAAGTAGAAACTAAACCATCTGTGGAAGAAAACCGTAGGGAAAGACGTAGAAAAAAGAAGCAAAGAAGGAAAGAGAAACTTAACCAAACAAAGATTGAAAAGCCAATTCCAGCTCCCAGATCAAAAAAACCAATCCCAGCCCCACGATCCATAAATCGTGTGAAAAACAATCCCAGCCCCACGATCCATAAATCGTGAAAAAGAATTAAAATTGATTGACAAGCCATTGTGTGCTTATTTCAAGTCATATGAAATCAATGCAAAGAAATATAAAGATCCATCTGTTCTATTCGATGAAAATCAATCTGCTATAATAAAACAAATCAATCAAGATATAAAAGAATACAATGGAATAAAGTTTTCAATTGGCATTTCTTTAAAATTCTTCAAAGATGAAAACGGCGGAGAAAGAAGTATGTCATCGGACAAGCCCATGGAGAACAAGTGCTGTTCTTGATGGATCTAAAGTAGTTGAATTTTATAATAATCAAACTTCTTATCTGCAAACTTGGATTGAAAAATTTACAAATACAGCATCAGGCCTAGAGATTGAACACTGTATTAAACTGTACTTAAACATTGCAAAATATGAACCACTCAAAGGCTCTTCATATATCCCTTTACCCAAACCATTGATAAATAAAAAAGCAATAATCAATGTAAAGAATAATGATAATGAATGTTTGAGATGGGCTCTGGCATCCGCTATATACCCCGCAAAAGTAACCTTAATAATATTTACAGTTATACAAAATATAAAGACAATTTGAACTTGAAGGAGATCGATTTTCCAACCATAACCAAATACCAAAAGTGGAAAAAACAAAACAATCTTGCAATAAATGTTTATGGATACACAATAACAAAAAAGACAGAGAAAATAAGCATATTCCCATATTACATATCAGATCAACCAACAGAATTGAATAGAATTAATTTACTATTAATATCTCAAGACGATGAAGTTGATGAAGAAGGTGAAGAACCAAAGAAAGAAACGCAATATCATTATTGTTGGATTAAAAACCTTAACAGACTACTCGTAGATCAAAACAAACACAAAAACAAAACACATTTCTGTGAACGTTGTCTATATGGCTTCTCACAAGAAGACTTACCACTCAAGCATAAAGAAGACTGTGAAGGAATCAATAAAACTGCAACCAAAATAGAAATGCCCTCAAAAGATAAAAACCATATAAAATTCAAAAACCATCAAAACCAACTACCAGTTCCATATGTAATCTATGCGGACTTTGAAAGCATAATAACCCCTGAAACAAACCTGCTGGTGACAAATCAGAAATAACAACTGAACATGAAGTTTGTGGTTTTGGATATCAAGTTGTGCGGTATGAAGGCAAAGCAGAAAAAACCAGTAATATACAGAGGTGAAGATGTAGTTGAAACATTCTTAAACCATTTGAAATGTGAAACAAGCAACATCAACAACACTTTTACCAATCCAACTCAAATAACAATGACAGAACAAAACACCAAAGATTATGAAAGTGCAACCCATTGTTGGATATGTGAAACAGAACTAAACAATACAAAAGTAAGAGACCACTGCCATTTCACAGGTAAATACAGCGCGCACACACAAAAACTGCAACCTAAAACTCAAAATAAAACCAGGCACAACTAAAATCCCTGTAGTATTCCACAACCTAAAAGGATATGATAGTCATCTTATAATGCAAAAATACACACAGCAAACCGCAACATAACTTGTATTCCAACCAACGCTGAAAAGTACATCTCATTTAGCATTGGACAACTCAAGTTCTTAGACAGTTTCCAATTCATGCCTTCATCACTTGAAAAGTTAGTAGATGCAACAGATAAATCAGATTTCAAAATCACCAACAATGTCTTCAACAATAAAACAAATCTACATTTTACGTAAAGGAGTTTACCCTTATGAATATATGAACAACAAAGAAAAGATTCAATGAAACACAATTACCACCTATAGATACATTTTACAGCAGTTCTTACAGATGAAAGTATCAACCAAAAAGAATATGAACACGCACAAAAGGTATGGAAAGAGTTCAACTGTAAAATCCCTTGGAGATTATCATGATTTATACCTTAAAACTGATGTTGTTCTACTTGCTGATGTATTCCAAAAAACATTTAGAAAAACATGTATAAATGCATACAAACTTGACCCATTACACTACTATACAGCTCCAGGTCTATCATGGGATGCTCTACTAAAAAACACACAAATAGATTTAGAACTACTAACAGATATTGATATGCATTTATTCATAGAAAAAGGTATGCGTGGCGGTATAAGTATGGTATCCAAAAGACATGCAAAAGCAAACAATCCTCTTGTAGCTGATTACAATCCAACTGAAGAAAACAATCACATCATGTATTACGACGCAAATAACCTATACGGATGGGCAATGAGTCAACCTTTACCGTACTCCGGTTTCAAGTGGAAACCCTTAAACAGTAGAAACACAGTTGCTCAACAAAACCAGGCAGGCAAAGGTTTAATCCTTGAAGTAGACCTAGAATACCCACCCAAAAAGCCTACATAAACTACACAACGATTATCCACTTGCACCTGAGAAACTAGCAGTAAAAAAAGAATGGTTATCAGAATATCAAACAGAACTTCTTAACAATAGCAATATGATAAACATAGAGAAACTTGTCCAAAAATCTAAACAACAAAAAGAAATATGTATTACACTACAGAAATCTACAGTTGTACATATCTCTTGGCCTAAAACTCACTAAAGTACATCGAGCCTTAGAATTCAATGAAAACCATGGATGGAACCATACATTCGTCTAAACACCGAATTACGTAAAAAAGCAAAGTCTGCATTTGAAAAAGATTTCTATAAACTAATGAACAATGCTGTATTCGGAAAAAACTATGGAGAACCTACGAAAAAGATCAGATATCAAACTAGTAAGAACAGATGGAACCGAAAACGAAAGACTAAGAAAAATCATAGCTAAACCTAATTTCAATAGACGTGTCAAGTTCTCAGATGAATTATCTGCTATACATGTAAACAAAAACTAAACTAACGCTAAACAAGCCAATCTATGTTGGCATGTCTGTCTTAGACTTATCAAAACATCTAATGTACGACTGGTACTATAACAAACTGAAAAAGAAATATAACGAAAACTGCACCTTGTTGTATACAGACACCGACAGTTTATTAGTTGACATCAAAACAAAAAATGTATACAAAGATATGTCTAAGATGAAAGATGAATATGACTTCTCTGATTATCCAAAAGACCATCCACTTTATGATGAAACAAACAAAAAAGTAATAGGCAAAATGAAAGATGAATGTGTTGGCACTTCAATAGCAGAATATATTGGTCTACGCCCAAAGCTATACTCTATATTACGAGCAGACGAACAACTCATCAAGAAAGCAAAGGGAGTAAAAAAATATGTAATCAAAAAACTAAATAAACTTTGAAAATTACAAAGATGCACTTTTCAACAAGAAAACATACACTCATAAACATGAATATGCTACGTTCCATACACCACAAAATATATGGACTAACAATGAACAAAACAACACTCTCACCACTCGACACAAAACGATACATTGCACCCGATGGAATCATGACATACGCGTTTGGGTATCAGCCGGAACAATAAGAAGCTCTTCCTTTACAAAGCCTCTCTTTGGTGCCGGTGCTTTTCAAATAATACACTCTTATACCTTGGGTAATAAAATGATAATCAATCTTATGAATATCAACACTCCATATCGGGTCAGTAGCTCTACGCCTGCCTCCACCTTCTTGTTCTCCAGGTTGGTATACTATCTTAAGTTTTACAGTAGGACAGATGGGGTCGTCTTTTAATGTTTTAATTTCAATTGGAGAGGGTTTTTTCGTCTCCGAATTTATTGCAGAGATTACCGCTGGTAGCCTCTTAACCCATTCCCTATTTCGTTTATGAGGATTGTCCAACTCCTTAGCATACTGATAACCAAACAATCTTTCAGCTAGTGTCCTATTAAATCTTTCAAACAATGGCTTGGTCTCTATGAATTTCTCTTCTACCGCGTCTTATATTTACATTATGTTTATCCATGAACTGTGTAACAGCACCCATAAATTCTCTACCTGGATCTACTTGTAATAATTTTGGATATGTTAGTTTTCTTATATAAATATTTTTCAAAAGCTTTAGCAACTTCCTTGCTGTCCTTTGAAGTCAGTGGTTCTGCCTCTTTATATCTACTAGCAATATCAACAACAGTCAATGCATACATATATTTTTCTACCAACAGTGTCATGTGGTAGGAATAATAAATCCGCTTGATGAACTTCATTCTTGTTAGAAACATCAAACTTTGGCCTCACTATTTTCTTTGGTGCAGGTAAATAAATCTGCCATACCGCTTGTTTCTTTAAGAAATTCAATGCTTCTTTATCACTTACTTTAGCTGCTTTTGCTAATTTCTTAACAGCTGTTAAACCTTTCCAAAATCCTTTAGGACTGTAATAAATTTTCTCCATTTTTTATTTCTATTTAAGATACATTTCTATAACATAAAACACAAAAAATGAATCAACAAATCACACTAGCAAGTTTGAAGAAAGGCGCAAGGAACAAAATGATATAACACAATTAAATGGGCAGATTTAAAACAGAATGCAATCTATACTATTACAGATTACAGATGTGTGGATACTGTTAATGGTGAATCTATGATTTTAACATTAAATGATGACACTGAAGCATGGACACCACTCTCTCTTAAATCTAAAATTGAACAAGCTAAATCTAAAAATAAGGAGTTGCCATACTATGTAAGACCATTAGGGTTGAAGCCAAGTAAAAACAATAAGAACAATAAGTATCATGCTTTTGATTTTGTCTGTTGACAAACTTTTAAACCCTTTTTTTTTTTTTTTTACCCGACCGCACTCAAATGAAAGTCAAAATTTAGTGCCCATTTATATTTTTTAACATGTCTGTTTTGATTTGCTCTCGTAGTATTTTTTTTTCTTCAGCAGAAATCTCAAACTTTATAGGTTTTCTAACATCTGCTTTCATTTGTTCATTTATCCATCTCTCCCATGATCAATTTAAATTCTTCATCAGATACATTACCATCTTGCAATGCAGTGGAAACTTTATTTGCAATAGAATTAAGTTTTGCCATTGCAAGTATACGTATTTCATCATGTTTTTCAGCCTTTTTCAGTAGTTTAGTATTAACAAATTTGCTTGTTAATGCAAATGCACCACATATACTACCCGCAATACCAAGGCCCAAGGAAACGGGCACTCCTACAACAGTTAATAATAGCCCGGCACTCGTCCCACCCATTACCAGACCAACAGTAGTAATCCAGACTGAACACCATTTAATATGTTCAGAGCTCTTTTATATTTGTTTCGTATTGTTTTCCTTGCCTCAACCTCATTTTCTAGCTTATGTTTTAAAGCACTTATTTCACTAAGCCTATAATGTTCTGTTCTATTTTCCTCAACTGGTAGCGGTGGATACAGTTTATTACTCATTTTATTTTTTTATATTTTTAAAATTTAAATTTATCTAATTCAATTAATACATTTACAATTGAAATGGAAGCTCTAATATATGTTGTAAGTGAAACGAAATTTAATACACTTCCAGAAGCAAGCTCGATTGGAGTTTGAAATATTGTATTGTATGCCGAACGCCGTCCTTTATGTTTTGTTAGAGTTGCATTAACATTTGGGGCGCCATTAATACTAATCCCAATTTTAACTTCATCGGTTGCAAATCCATCTCTTGTGACACTGCATAAACCCATTCGTAAAACCCTCCCACTGCACATCATAGTATAACCACAGTTTTCATGCGCTGAACCAGAAACACCATTTCCAAATGCAAATTCATAAGAGCCATCACGTAATGGCCCAGATTCTTCTGCACATACAGTTATTATAGGTTTACCTTGCTTAAGGTCATGTATTGTTTGTTTTAGGTTTGGGACATACATTTTATCTCTTACAAGAGTAGCAAACTCATTCATTTTCTTTTTAATCAACTCATCACCTGTCTCACTATATGATTTAGTTGCGTGATAGTTTGTATCTCCATATATAGACATTTTACTTTATTGTTTATCTTATTTCAAATACAATAAAAATTGGCAGTCCGTGATTATTTAATAAATTATTACTATTGTCTCTGACTTCAATTCCCAACTCGTCTATGATACCACTTTGTAATTTTCTATATTCCGGATATTGAAATGATATTGTATCCGATTCCCCAAACGTAGTTTTGCTGATGGGTACAGTACAAATAATGTTACTTATATTTCCATCTAATAGATTGTGAGATGAACTGACTTGATTCAGATAAATATAAACATATTTGGTAGCAAAATCAACTGGATTGGCGCTTGTATAAGTACCACTATCCAACCTGTCTGGATATATGTCAAAACCTAGTAATTTAAGTATATTTTCAGGAATATTAACCTCGTGTCCGGTTGTAACTGTAAAAGTACATTTCCCATTAGATTTATTTACACTAAGTGACAAAGCGGCATTACTTAATAAATTACTTAATCTATCAAATGAATATAATCCAGCGGGAATTGTCACAGCAGTTGGTTTAGCTCTAACAGTAGACCACTCGTATGTTTCATCCTGCAAAATATTGTACCAACCAACCCAGTATGTAAGACTTTTCAAACCAACTTCTCGCTTAGAATCTGTATTATTAATATATTCTTGTAATGGAATTGGTTTTGTAATGTCAGTTAAAGTTATATACATTTTTTTTTTATATATATATATATATTTATATATTAAAAAAAACACAACAATGGCATTCAAATTTAATAAAGATGCAAACTACAATGTCAACCATATATACGCCTTGAAAACGGTTCCAATGTTATACAATGTTGATGTTTATGTTACAAAAGATAAAAGTTTCAAAGCTACATATTCCAACGCATTAGCAGGGTATCCAAACCCCTCAATAACTGGTAATGTCTCAACAACAACAAAGCATATAACAATTGGATGAATAATCAAATGGGGTGGTATCAGAATCAATTTAACTTTGCAATATGGTGTGCTACTTGTGGGTGCGGTGTTTCATATAACCAGCATTTAACAATTACAAATGATCCGTTTTTGAGATCCTTATATGAATTTCATATTATGTATCAAACACTTCGAATCTTAGCTCAAATGAAAGTTCCTTTACCAGATGATCACAGCTATTGTTGGTATGATAATAATTTTGACCTTTCAGCTTACCATAGAATATGCACTGAATTTGGTATTAATCCAAATAAGGATTTCAGACAAAAAATAGACCATGGGAATCATAATCTTGGCGGTTTTACAATGTTTATGAGACCTTCAGGGGGTTATAGATTGAGCCATGGAGGGTAGGGTATCACCATTTTTTGATGTACACGATTCTTTTACCCATCACGTCGATATTACTAATGCTTGGACTAGTTTTGTTCTAGATAATTCAATTGGGTTCACTCAAAGCTGGAGTTGAACGATTAAATGATAGTATTAGAGTTTATGTGTGGTCAATTCTTGGAGCTCAATCTCAAACAAGAACTTCCATTATTGGTACTGGGACTGCATTTGATGCGCAAAAACAATATTTAGCCAATGTTAATGATGCAATTAATAGAGCTGTGGACTTACCACAATAATTTCAAACTATCAAAATGTACTAAAATTATGCAAGGTCAAAGTTGATTTTGTATATGGAATTGGTTTGTATATGGCCCCAAGCAACATGGATTTGCAGATAGGAAGTATTCAAAATTACAATAATTTAATTGTAATTGCAAGTGGTGATCAAACTGTTGGGTTTAAGGATGGTGATGTAAATAGTTTACCAGTTCCACCGCCTGTACAAACACCAGAAAAAAGTATTGTTAAACCTTTGGATGTTAAACCTTTGAGTGTTCCTCCTACAGTTTTTAAAACTAACACAGTCACAATACCTGAAAAATAGAAGCAGTCAAACATGAAAATTATAAAAACTGCACTAGTCACTGGTAGTATTGCAGTTGGGTTAGGACTACTATTATTTTACGTTTCGAGATAAAATATAATCCTTAGCGGCCATATAAAGAAGCCCAGCAACTGTAATAATCAAAACCCATAATTATTGGCTAGCCATCCAACAGCCTTTCCTGCTGCATTCAACACCCAAGCTACTATAGAAACCGATTATCCCTGGTAATGCATCCACTGCCTTCCCTGCTAGCATACCCAGTAATGAACTCAGATGTTGTAATTGTTTCTTTATCCATTCTTTAGCTCCACCTTTTCCTGGTGGCTTGAGAGCGGCTGCACCACCACTTGCACCTCCAGTAATACTTACAATTAAAGTAGAGATTATAAACCCTATAGCTGTCAAAACAGAAACAATAGTTACCCCCTGTTCTTTGAAGAGGGTTTTGAGTCTTTCTCTTAAAGTAGTATCTTTGTGTAATATTCTATCAAGGGTCTCTTTTATTCTGGATACTTGAGTTCTTAAATTTTCTCTATCAACTGAAATCGCCTCAAGACGTGCTTCACGCTCCGATACAATAGCAGCAATTTCTTTTTCGACACGGTCTGCATCTGGACTGTCTGAATCAAATGTAGTTACAGCTGCCAGCTTTAACACTGCAGCATCTTTATTTTTATCCAATTCATTTAACTTGGCAAGGTTGTTGGTTAGTGAGCCTCTTGATTGTTGCAGTGCTTTGTTTAAGGCTTTAAGTTATCTTAATGGCAAAGTTCAAAATCATGTGTAATTGTAGTTGATGTTTCTTTTGATAGTGTATCAATGAGTTCTTTTACTATGTTTCTGTTTCATCAACTGTACTTGGTAATTCAGACATTTCTATGTTTTCAAGATTTGGTAATTCGTTTTCTATAGTTTGTATTTTATTAACAGCTTCTGGAGTCCAGTGGACCTCTTGTAGATTCAATAACCGTTTTAATTCAGTTGTTCCTTTACCTTTATAAAAGTTCTTATTAAGATATTAGGGTTCCCCTTTTTACTAATGCGGTGATCCTTCCAGAACAGTGTTTTGTTTTCTGTGTGTAGGTCTGGAATTAGTAACTGAAACTCCTGATCTGTTACTTTAAACTCCTTTTGGAATAGAGTTTTAAAAAGCTCTAAAGTTTGTACACGTAGAGGACGATCCTTCTCTGGAGTTAGTTTTTCCGTTTGTAATGTCATTGGAACATCAGGGGGTATCAGTTGTGTTTCTTCATCAACATCAGTGTCATACGTCTCATTATCATAATGCATAAAATCTCCTTCGCCACCTTCAGCCATTATTTATTATTTATTTTAAAGTATGTAATTTATAAATAAAATTAAAAAGAATAATGACAACATACGGAAGAAAACTTAATCCCTACAGACATTTAAGAGAGCCTCTCGGTGTAAAAGGAATTAGACAATCAGTTACAATAACAAATAATCCATCTACAATTGATCAAAACCAACAGCTTTTAGTGCGATTCCCAAATTTAGGACCCAAATGATTTAATCGTACCTGGAACAGTTCGTTTAGCTTTTACAATTGCATTAACCTCCACTGATGACAATCGCCGAGTGGTTCAAAATCTTGGCCGTGCAATCGTTAAGAAAACAACTATTAAAATATCTGGTAATGAAATTTTATCAATCGATGATTCAGATGTGTATTACATCTATCGTGACCTATGGAAAACACATCCAGAGCGAAATAATATGGTTTATCAAGGTATAGATACTAGTGCAGGTTCAAATGTAACAAAATTAAGAACTGGAGCAGCAGATGCTAGTTCTGGGAAACGCTGAAGAGAAAGCTATCGCAGATACATTTGGTAATAGATTTTATATACCATTAGATTTTGAACTTCTTGAAGCCCATATGCCTTATTATCAATCTGGTTTGGGTGATAGGCTCGAATATGAACTTACATTTAATGATTATTCGAGGGTAATAATAGCCACAGGTGACTTAGCTGCTAATTATGAAATTAATAATATAAGTTTAGAATTTGGTATGGTCACAGAGCCTAATTTAGCAACAATGGTAAAAAATCAATATATGGGACAAATGTCAATTTTGTATGATAGAATTCTTAGGCATCGAAGGATACCTAAAAATAAAAGTGATTCTATATGGAATATAAATTTGAATACCCCTGCTAGGTCCATGAAGGGAATTTTAATGGTATTTGAAGAACAATCATCACCTTTTGCAAGAGAAAGTGAAACATTCTATAATCCAAAAATAAATAATGTTGAAGTAACAATTGAGGGTATACCTAATCAACTATACAGTCAAGGGATGAAAGCATATAATATGTGGGATGAAATACGCAAACACTTTGCCGGTGGAGATGTTAATGATCCGATAGTGAACGCTTCAGTAAAGCATTTAATGTGTCCAGTGTGACAATTGGCAAATATCTTACAAAACAATATGCACTCTGGCTTGACTTAAGAACAACAGATGATAATAGTTTACATGGGAATGGACGGAGAATAGAAAATGCGAGTGAAGGTATTACAATTCAGATTACTAAAGAAGCTGAAGCTGCAGGTGTAATAAATATATATTTATTTATAATTCAATATGCGCAATTAAATATAGAAAATGGAAGATTTGTATCGGTGTTGTATTGATTTACCAAAGTATGCACATAGTGCAATTGTTTGTGGTCAAACAGGATGTGGAAAAACAGAATTTGTTTTAGACTTATTAGAGCTTTCACAACAACAAGGAGGTTATAAAGGTTTTTTCGATAATATAGTTATTCTTTGTCCAACTATAGCATGGAACAAGGCTTATAAAAACAGAAGTTGGATAAAGGATGTGCGGTGCCCAATCGATAAAAAAATAACGATTGTTAATCCAGTTGGTAATAATGGCGAAGAGAAGCTGCAAGATCTGTTAAGATTATTTTTTAATAAATATGCTGGAAGCCCAACATTATATATCATTGATGACTGTTCAGCTACAAAGCAATTAACAAAGAAAAAAGATATGTTGTCACAGCTCGCATTCTCTGGACGACATGCAGAGCAAAGCGTTTTGGGTTATATACAGAGATATAATACAGTATTAAAAGACTTAAGAGAACAGACAAAATGGCTGTGTATGTTTTATACGAAAGACAGAGATAGTTTTGAGGACTGTTTGAGAGAAAATGATGTTATTTCGACACTAGAGGAAAGAAGCAAAATAAGAAAATGAATTATCGAAAACAAAACATTCTAAGTTGCTTATTAGAAACTGATCAACCTACTGGTTATAAGTTGCTTAAGTAATGCTTAGTATTACTTAGTATTACTTAATATTTTTTATTTTACTTATTTTACTCTGGGTTTTAACTTGATTTAAACTTGATTTAACTTGATTTAGCTGAGCAATTCATTGATACCAATGTTAAGAATTGTTCAACAAATAGGTATTGCTTAACAATGTTGAGTTGTTCTAGGCAAATTTAACTTAAACAATTGTATGAATATATTAAATGTTTGAGATATTGATATTCATACAATTATTGATTATTATATTTGGATCGGGTTGGGTTTATTTTAAATTAAAATATATATTATGCAAAATAAAAATGAATTGTGAGGAACTTATAGAACAACTAAGTGATGATAAAGTATCCAATGATAGTGTTGTAGGTGAAGTAAATAATGATCACTTAAAACAACGGTTATCTTCGATTATTTCAGGTGGGAAATCTGTTCAATATTTGGGTAAAGATATAACTATTTCACAACTAGAAGAGTTGTCAAATGAACAAATATTAAAATTGTATAACGATATGAAAGTAGATTGGGTGCTTCAATGACGAAAAACTCTTGGTAATACTATTTTGAATATGTATGCTCTAGCTGTAGGTAATATCTTGCCTATACCAGCAGGAAAATCATGATAAACTCGTAGCTGATTTAGAAGGAGATCCATTTGTTGACCATGCATTGACTAGTACTTGTTGTGAGTTGTATTTTAGGTTTGGAGCATTTCTGGCACCTATTACTGCAGCAATAACAACATTTAAATATTGTCAATTTAAAAATATAAATGATATAAATAAAAATAATGGAAACGGAGAACACACAACAGATTCCTGATGAAGAAATTCCAGAACGAAAAGAGGAGATTAAACAAGTAACAGCAAAGAATCCAAAGAGGGTTGAAGCTGGTAAAAAGGGTGCTGCTGCTAGAAAAGCCAAACAAGAAAGTCTATTACATATGGTACATAAGAAAAAAGTAGATATACAACCTGAAGAACCAGTTATAGTGAAAGTCTATAAAACCTCGAATATAATATATTTTGTAGTGGCAGTGAGTTTAGTTGGTGGGTTTGTGTTTGGCTATAAATTGTTAAATCGAAATACAATTGAAACAAAAGAACCTGAAATGCCTAGTGTAAAACACAATCCTCATCTTATGGAGTAAACAATTAATTAAATTAAATTAAATTTATTATTAAGTAAAATAAAAAGATGACGGCAATTAATACAGATGGAAAGATAATAGGAAATCTTGCATATCATGCTGCTGTAATAACGGCGCTTGAAATCGGATATGCGCAGATAATGAATAAAATTATAAGACAGGCGGTGCCAAAACTGCAACTTGATGGTTATAATATGGCTATGTTAATGTTGGATACTGGACTTGCTATTGCTACGAGAGATATGCTTGTTAAACAAGGTATAATTCCTGATAATATTTTTAAGTAATAAAATTAGTATATAAACAAAATGTCTGGAATAGCTATGATGGTTGGTGGCGCATTAGTGAATGCATTGGCGTTTACAGGGAGTAATTTCTTATTCAGTTCATTGGGGAATAATTCTGCGATTGAAGAACGCAAAAGGCATGATAATGCCGTAGAGCAATTGCAAAAGGCACAGGCACAGTGGGCAGAAAAAAGAACAGAGAGATTAGACTGGATTAATAATGAAATTAGAAAGCAGAACCACGCTGCTAAGACGTTTGAGGATGTAGATGAAGCTATTATGGGAGTATAATGCTGTTACGGCACCGGTGACAGGTGCACAACAATTACAGTTGTTCGGAGGAGAGCCGGTATTGAGTGATTATTATACACCTTCACAGAGTCAAAAGGATAGAGAAATTATATTTATAGTGGGCGGAATGGTTGTGGTAGGGATTGTGGCATATAGATTTGTATAATAATGGTTTAAATCAAAGAAAATGGTCCTTTGGTGAAGCCAATGTAGGTGCCTACAAACACCCATAGTTTGTACTTATAACAATTATACAATTATACTTTTATTATTTTTTAAATTTTTTTTACTACCGATGTACAATGTTTTTGAAACATATAATGTATGGTTTGCAAGCAACGATAATCGTGTTTAATAACATTCATTTGTTCTGTTCGAGTTATCTGCCAGCCGGTAGACGGGTGGCTCTGACATCACTGATGTATGTGTTCCGCTGATTAAAATTATCTGTTCAGACACCGTATTGAAGAAAGCCTGTATATGTATATAGTATGCCGCCCTCTCTACCTTTGGGATGCCCCTTGTACATGTTGCGCAATCTATCAAACACATGCTGACAGATATACATTCTTCGTTCTCCCTAGAGAGAACGAGGAATGTGGGGGCTCCCATGGGGGCTGTCAGAAAACTCTGATTTTGTTGGTTTTGGTACGGCATTCACATCTCATGGATGCAAACTGGGCTAGGCTGGTGCCAATTTTCCATCTGGTGTGTATGTGCATTAGATCACAGACACTATGGGCTTTGCTTCCCTGTTATTGTTAGTGCATGTTTTTTCATGAACATAATTTGCTGGCCATGTGTATATAACGCACCTGATTGTGTTATCAGTAATGAATCAGGAGATAATAAAATTGTGAAATCACGAGATAGCAAACTCCGATGATGATGTTTACCCAAATGGAGAAAACTCCTTAAGAAACTGAACCGATCATATTAATTATATTGCTGTAATAGTCAATTAGAAGTTTCAACGAAAAGTGGCTTAATTTAGAGAATAAAAATAAGCGCGGGGATCCTTAAAAACCAACAACAACAACAACTTTTTAAAGTTATCACAAGTCCGTATAGGATGATATGACTTTGTACTTTTGGTTTATGTTTACAAACACTGTGTTCTTTATCTCCACGAGATAACACAAGCATTTGATCCATAAAGTGACACACGTGTCAATTCAAGGATTAGACGCTTCATGTATATTTTGCTAAATATTTACAATTGTGTGTACCTGTACCATTTTTGGTACACACTTTTGTACAAAAAATGTACACACTTTTGTACAAACTTTGGTACAAAAAATTGTACTTTATTGTGTGCATATATTTTGCTGAATATTATGGTTTTCATACAAAACAACTATATAATTGTGTACAACAAGCATTATTTTGACAAATTCCTAATCTCAAAGGCTGAGAAGTTTACAATTGAGATTATGTCGCAATATTTTTCATAAAAAGTACAAAATACCAAACTATATAGTAGTTTTGTACTTTTGTATATTTAAACTTCTCAGCTCATGGTCTGAGAACGATACAATATAGATTATATCGCTGGCGCCTCATAATCTATATATATTAGGAATTAATGGCCTTTTTGTGGAATTTATCGGGGTATAAACTTGGAAAAGTCGCGGGAATACTGGACGAAGGCCGGAAGGCCTCGTCCAGTATTCCCGCGACTTTTCCAAGTTTATATCCCCGATAAATTCCACAAAAAAGGCCATTCATTCCTTATAATTCCAGCATTTGAAATAAATTCATTAAGAAAATGTGTTTATTTTCCGTTTTCTTCAGAATTATTTTAACTGCGCCTCACGGATACGGAAAGTAGTTCGGCGTGGGAGTTTATTGGGATATAAATTTTGGACAGAGACTTGCTACGGGCCAATCAAATGTTAGGGAATTGTGTAAATATTTTTGTGCTGGAAATATAAATATTACACTTTATGCTGATTATTCATTTTAATTGTTTAATTATTATTTTCTACTTGATTTTACATCGTATTAATTGATGAATGCGCATTCCAGGGCCATCTGACCTGATCAGAAATGGGCAAATACGAATTGAGGGTATGTTGTGACAAAAAAATAATCAACACAACATATTTTTCAAAGAGTTCCAAAGAATAATTTATTTGAGAGAAAACGCATGTATGGTAATTGGTTTGCACCATGATAGTATATTTGCCTCTAGATGTTGATTGAGAAAACATGTAACTTTCAATCTCTAGTTCTGCAAGTGACGTGACACGGCTTGGTTTTAAAGTGAACATTTTACCTCAGAATTTGATAATTTTAAAGAGGCTGCACCGAGATATTTCACATTCCTGCAAGGTAAGGAGCACTAATAGAGCAGCATATTTGTGTTTATGTAAAAGCGTGCAGTGTGTCTTGTCACAAATGTCGAACGCATATTGCTGTCTGCCCACTTATTTGGAATATTGCATTAAATACATACTGTCAGGGGCGTAGCTAGCCCTCTATCCATGTGGATCCGTAATTGTGCTAGGGGGGTCCGGGGGCATGCCCCCCGGAAAATTTTGAAAACAATGGTGCAATCTGGTGCATTCTGTGCGTTCTGAGGTGCTTTATTTAGTACTGGAAAATGGAAAGTTTTATGATCATAAATCAACAAATAAACCCTTTACTCGGCAGATTTTTTTTTCTCAGAATCATGTAGATTCAGCCGCGTACTCGCGTATAGGCAGCTACGCGCCTGGGCGTGAAATGGATACTTTTAAATTAACTGGTCACTCCCCCTGAAAGTGAGTGGAAACGTACCAACCGAAACGACAGGTTAATACGGTATCTCTGGTGGTTTGGGACTGGGTGCATTGTAGATTGAGATATGTCTCCTCAATCAATATAAGCTGACTACAAATAGTTTTGTGTTCCACATACTTATATAATATAGATTTGGGCCGCACTCTGTGAAAACCAATTTGCACTTTTTTACATTTTTTGATGCGGACACCTTTCAAAAACGATATGCTGAAAAGAAAATGCAAATATGTTTCATAGTTTTTGTTTTTTGTAGCCTCATTTCTCGATGACGTTACTTTTGTTCCTTGCGTGATTCAACGCAAGGAACAAAAGTAACGTCATCGAGAAAATGACGTTATTGAAACGCTGACGTTTGTACAATACAACACAACAGCCTACAGTAGAAATGCGTGTTCATTGACTGTGCTTGCTGTAAACTGTATTTGCACTAAAGTGTTAGTATGAGTGTTAGTATTTGCACTAAAGTGTTAGTATCTACAAGTGTTAGTATGAATACTATCAAACATTGAACAGAATAAAACTATGATATGTACATGTAGTGAACAAACCAAACGCAGCATGCACTATCAATGTTAAATCTATAATTAGCCGACATGTGACATGTGACTTCGTAATTTGCTACTATCGCCAACTATCACAGATTATGCATATATACATGTACCGTCAGAAAGATACATTGTAATTATTTGAGAATTTAGTTCAGAATCTAATTGACGTTATTTACGTAACAGTTAATTGTGACGTCATTTATTGATGTAGACATTACGTCACTCACCAATGACCAAACACAAACAACTAAACGACATTCCTGGTGTTTGAAATTGAAACGATCTGTGATTGAAACAAATGCACTATTTTCTGTGGAAATGAATGACCTGAATTTGGTTAGAATTTGGATAGGCGTTTGGCTGCACATATCAATGACTTCAGCGCCCGATGGTGTCTAGAGGGTAGTCGGACACCCCCGGGGAGTTTTAAACAAATTAAAAATCGACTGTCCATACCCGACTTTCGGAATTAAATTTACATCTCAGAAAGCGAGAGGAACGTTTTCCTGTGTAGCCAATATGACTGACGGACGGTCTTGTGTACATGTACCTCGTACTAGCAGGTAGGAGGTCTATGGGGAAATCCTGCGATGTGACCCCCCACTCCCTCGGCTGCCCACCGCCACGCCACTGCCCCCACACCGAGAGAGCAGATATTGCTAGGTGTGTCTGTTTAAAATACTTATTGTGTGGGTTACCCGTGGCCAACCAAGCCATGCTAAAAAGCACCGTGGCGTACGTACATGCAATTTTGAATTCATGTCTGCACACTATATAATCAAGTCAGTGATTTACACACCGATCACAAAATTGCAACATTAATTTGAAGCGTCTCGTTTGAATTTGGACGCGTTGAATCTGCACATATTCCAGGGCGGATTCACGTAGGGAAAATCCGGCGCCCCCCCCCCCCCCCACCCCCCCCCCCCCCCCCCCCCCCTAAATTGGCGAGTAAAGATATGTTTGCTCTAAAATGAGATATAACGCAGCAAAATGGGGTGTAGATATCAAAAATATTCCGGAGGGCATACCGCCGGACCCACCTATTTGTCTCCCGAGCTCCGCTTGGTCGACGAATAAACGGTCCTAGTTCGAAAATATAGTAAACTGTTTCAATTAAAAAGTCCCGCCCGCCCCCCAACCTGAAATCCTGGATCCGCTCCTGGTATTTGCTTTATATTATTTACACGCCTCCGACTAGAACGTCCCTTTGACAAAAACAACAACAATAAAGCACGCAGACATCCAGTGTCTAGTAGTAAGTAAATTAAAAACTATCTAAATTAGGACTTCTTAAATTTGTAAATGTTGGAGACCTGTGCATCTGCGCAGCCTGATCAGGGTCTGCACTGATTGCAAAATTACTAGTAAAATATATGCCATACATTCATATAACCATGTTTACAAGTGGACAATTAAAATAATATTTACCAGTTATCAAACGGCAATCGTACGGCTGATGTAATGTGATATTTTTGAAAGTCGCTAAAAATTACGTGACATCAGAAGGTACATGCAAGTGGTTGTATATACAGATACAAATCAGTAGGCTACGTCCCTGGGGCCCGTTTCACTAAACTTCGTACGACTAAAATGTTCGTAAGTACACAATTAAGATAATCTGTAAATTCCACATTAACAACATTTTTCTGTATACAATTATTGGATTTACATTTATTGAGCAGCCTATGCTCAATAAGTGTAAATCAATCAATTGAAATTTCCAGACGATCCTAGATTTGCACTTACGAACATTTTAGTCGTACGAAGTTTAGTGAAACGGGCCCCAGGTGGCTACAATTATGTTCACACTAAATATGCCTGTGACACAATACCAACACACTAAATAATAAAACATGTTTGGCACAGTGTCAACATGATGCGATATGCCAGGAACCGCGTAATTAGCACTTCCATATTTTTTATCTATGATACGATTATTTTTATGACAATTTCCATATTTTATTTTATGTTGATTTTCGAAACATTCGACGGTGAACCAGTAAATCAAATGAATTAAGACCTAGGCCCAGTTCTATCCGTGGCTAATTTCATCCAGAATACGTGTCACAGTTAATGAGCCAACTGTTTACATTTTCTTTAATAAAAGTAACGGTTGCGTATGGAACGCCATGACTGCCTTAACTGAACTAATATTGTTATCTTATGTGGATTTATCTTTATTTTATATGGATTCATCTTCATCTTATGTGCAATCGTATTTATCTTATGTGTATTCATCTTTATCTTATGTGGATTTGTATTTATCTTATGTGGATTCGTATTTATCTTATGTCAATTCGTATTTATATTATGTGGATTCGTCTTTATCTTATGTCGATTCGTCTTTATCTTATGTCAATTCGTCTTTATATTATGCCAATTCGTCTTTATCTTATGCCAATTCGTCTTTATCTTATGTCAATTCGTCTTTATATTATGCCAATTCGTCTGTATCTTATGTCGATTCATCTTTATCTTATGTCAATTCATATTTATATTATGTCAATTCTTATTTATCTTATGCCAATTCGTCTTTATCTTATGTCAATTCATCTTTATCTTATGCCAATTCAATTCACTTTTATCTTATGCCAATTCGTCTTTATATTTATCTTATGTCAATTCATCTTTATCTTATGCCAATTCGTCTTTATCTTATGTCGATTCATCTTTATCTTATGTCAATTCGTCTTTATCTTATGCCAATTCGTCTTTATCTTATGTAATTTCGTCTTTATCTTATGTCAATTCATCTTTATCTTATGTCAATTCGTCTTTATCTTATGCCAATTCGTCTTTATCTTATGTCAATTAGTATTTATCTTATACCAACTCGTCTTTATCTTATGTCAATTCATCTTTATCTTCTGCCAATTCAATTCATCTTTATCTTATGCCAATTCGTCTTTATCTGCATTCGTCTTTATCTTATGTCAGTTCGTCTTTATCTTATGCCAGTTCGTCTTTATCGTATGCTTAGGGAACGACAATCAGAAGCAACCGACAACCGTTCATCGCTGAAATTGTTCAGGACTGAATATATAGTTCTGTAGATATTGAGTTTTGGGAATTTCCCTGATTGTGGACGGGTTGACAGACGAATTGGCATAATATAAAGATGAATTGAATTGGCATAAGATAAAGATGAATTGACATAAGATAAAGACGAATTGGCATAAGATAAATTGACATAAGATAAAGATGAATTGACACAAGATAAGGACGAATTGACATAATATAAAGACGAATTGGCATAAGATAAAGATGAATTGACATAAGATAAAGATGAATTAACACAAGATAAAGACGAATTGACATAAGATAAAGACAGATAAAGACGAATTGTCATAATATAAAGACGAATTGACGTAAGATAACGACGAATTGGCATAAGATAAAGACGAATTGACATAAGATAAAGATGAATTGACACAATATAAAGACGAATTGACATAATATAAAGACGAATTGACATACAATTGGCATAAGATAAAGACGAATTGGCATAAGATAAAGACGAATTGACATACAATTGGCATAAGATAAAGACGAACCGTGGCATAAGATAAAGACGAATTGACATAAGATAAAGACGATTTGGCATAAGATAAAGACGAATTGACATAAGATAAAGATGAATTGACATAAGATAAAGATGAATCGACATAAGATACAAACGAATTGGCATAAGATAAAGACGAATTGGCATAAGATAAAGACGAATTGACATAAGATAACGACGAATTGGCATAAGATAAAGACGAATTGACGTAAGATAAAGATGAATTGGCATAAGATAAAGATGAATTGACATAAGATAAAGACGAATATAAAGACGAATTGACGTAAGATAAAGACAAATTGGCATAAGATAAAGATGAATTGACATAAGATAAATATGAATTGACACAATATAAAGACGAATTGACATAAGATATAAAGACGAATTGACATAAAATTGGCATAAGATAAAGACGAATTGAGATAAGATAAAGACGAATTGACGTAAGATAAAGACGAATTGGCATAAGATAAAGATGAACTGACATAAGATAGAGATGAATTGACATCACATAAAGACGAATTGGCATAAGATAAAGATGAATTGACATAAGATAAAGATGTATCGACATAAGATAACAATATTAGTTCAGGTAAGGCATTCCATAGTTGCGGGCACACTTTCACGTAGAGCGGGGCCGGGTCTGACCGGCCGTCGGCACTAACCGACCCCTACAACCCCCCCCCCCCCCCCCATCAGTAAACACGTTTAAATCTAAGTTGATATCTTATATTGCACATGTTCATTTCGCCGTGAGTTTTAAATTTGCGACAAACCGTGCAGAAAGTATTGCCATTACGAATGAAATCGTTTTCCATAGAACGACATTTGTAAACCAAGACCTTTTCATAAATATGATCATGCAATATGTAGATCTACGTAGACACATAATTAAGTCATGAATACATGAATGCAGATTTACCCGAATGTGTCTACATGTTTCGAAAATCGCTTGTCACGTTCAAATGAAAGTTAGCGTTACTCATCAAAATGCGTAATGCAGTGTAATCTATAAATAAATCCCAAAATCGGAACTGGGTTTGTACAGCGTGTACGGTTCCGCCTTAGATCATAGATGGCCGAATATACCCGACCCCACTCTAATCTGAACGGGACCGCATAGCATAATTAGTAAAGAGCGCACACATGCGCCCCGGGTCGATTTTAAAGTACATGTATATCTGACGGTGGTTGCCAGACAGGATAAGTTTGTTTTCTGTGAGTATTCCGGTTTCAACCCAATTAAGAAACATGCAGACGCCTCCATCTACGCCGACTACAATTGTTCTCGCGTTTGTTTGTAATTGTTATATAAATATATAAATAAAGTTTAAAAGAAATATTAGCATTATGATTAGATAATACTAATTTTGTTATGTGTTATCTAAAAATACCGGTCGTATGGTTATTTAGTTTAAAATGTCATTTCACAAGTCGTCCATATTATAAGTTATTGTGATTCTACACAGGCTATATGGTGTAATATTGCCCGTCTGGAGGTATGTTCACCCGAGACGATAGCCGAGGGTGAACATACCTTCAGACGGGCAATATTACACCATATAGCCTGTGTAGAATCACAATAACCGTATTTGTCATACCGCAGATCCTGTATTTGGCTGTATAAACATATCTCTTATTTTGATCTTTGCGTTTTTTCAGGAAGAAAAATAATCCGAGATTCGATTATCTACCGTCAGTCTTAATATAAAGGCGTAAATGAACATTTTGTTTTTTTATTAAACGAAAACAAACTAAATATGGAGTAAGAAATCCATCGAAAACGACTTTATGACAGTTTTTTTATATCGTGTAATTTAATGTATATTCCACTGCTCTATCGATCTGCTCTCCCTTTGGCGCCTCTAGAATAATGCGACTGGTTCCCAAACATTCGCTGTCTTTGCTACGCCGCGGTTTCGTGCGTGGAACCCATAGTTTGTGACCTAAATATAGCCGTGTCACGAAGGCAAGCGCGTTTAGATTTGAAAAGCAATTTTCGTTATTTTGGCTAATTTTTCGCTCATATTTTGATGAGCGAAGAATATTTATGGAAAAATAAGCAATATAGACTGGTTTTGAGTGTACAATTTGTTACTTGTATTGATAAATTCGGGTTTTATTGTGTTTAGTGAGGAATACAATTCGCAATAGGTAGAAGCTTGCAAAATGTTCTTCATTGGACGCGAGGCGCCGGAGGGTAATCGCAATTCCTGTATGTCCGACGGTCTTGGCAGGTCATATAATATATATGACCAGGCAAGCTAGCCAATCAAAAGCCGAGAAACTTATCTGCGGTATGACAAAATATATTATAAAAATCATAAATGCAATATGCCCATCTGTATAAAAATAATCGACAAAATTACTACGTATTTCCTTGAAGGAAACTGAAGAAAAAAAAGACAACTCTCTGAACCACTATGAAAACAACTCGTCAACTGTACAATTCTGCCACGCATATCCAACATTAAAATGTTTGTGAGCCGTAATGCGTACGGCTATAAATAGGACAACTTATTGCAATGACGCAACAATTCCAAGTGTCAAAATCCGACGTGACGTTGGTAAATTTATGTTTAACTTTGCGACGTCATTTTCAGCCTTTCATGACGTTGTCATTAAGGCTGGTTTTCACAGAGCGCGGCCCATTTGTATGTCTAAAATAGTATATTGCATATGTGGCCGGGTAGCTCCAACGCTACTGGCCGGTAGTGTGGGTTCCTATTTGGAGGTGGTGGGCTGGGCTGGGATTCGGACGGCAGTGGGCATAATAGAATTGTAAATACAACATTTACGAATTGGAAGTTTATAATTATAGCAATGGTGTCTATACGACGGCCGGTGGAATCGTGCACGAATATCTTTACAATAGGGGAAAACAATGCAAACTAATAATCGCGGTTTCTGAAAGGACCTCCAACCATATCTGCGACACAAATGCTATTCGTGTCGCACATATCCATGAAGACAAGATAATACACAATAATATACCAACACATTACCTGTAAATACAGCATTTACGAATTAGAAGTTTATAATTATAGCAATGGTGTCTATGCGACGGCCGGTGGAATAGTGCACGAATAACGAGAGCTGCGCGCGCATGCGAAACAGTGCATTTGTTAGTCACGTGACTGCCTAACAAAATAATCTTACTACGCTAGACTAACCACTATGTCATACCTACTGCTACATAATAATACAGTAAAGTTACAGTAAAGTCCACCATGGCTAAGTCTACAGCTATGAAACGACTAGTGAGGGCGGTGATGTATAACCCCAAAGGTGACAATGGTCAAAGGGTGGGTGGGATTAAAGAATTTAACAAATATATATGTAATGCGATATTTTATTTATCTCCCACAAATTCCAACTGCCACATATTTCCCCTCTTTGGAAAAAGTTGTCCCGACTTTCCACCACCGTACCTGTATAAATCCAAAAGTAGTGCTAGTGTCGGTATTATTAATGGGAATGTACACGAAGGAAAATAACATTTGCTGAATTTGGAAAGGGTGAAGAAAAATATTACAAGAATGTCGTTTGTACTAGTGACTGTGTACCACCAGTACATTTATTGCAGTAAGAGCTGAAAATATGTTACATGTTGCACAAAATATATAACATAACCATACCAAATATGTTATACGTTATACAAACAAAATACGAATTACCAGTCTCATGTCAAAGGCTGAAACATATCACCACGGCATGGCAGTGACACTGGGCCTATTAAATTAGGATACAAAACAATGCATATCCTCTATATACAAGAATGACAAATGGACATCTGTGAAGTGACGTAAAATATCGCCCAATCCTCGGGCTAGGACAACACTATTCGGAATTATGTTAATAGTGGGTTTATCTATTATCGTGTACTTAGTATATCTCTCAATGACAGTAACATCCGACCGTTCCTGCACCCATACTACTTGAGGGGACATGGTGGGGACGTGTTCCTGCACCTGAGGTATAACCCAGTCTCCTGAGGTCACCCATGCCGGCGGCTTTGTCTGGCGTCGAGGTCTACTGCTGGGGATATCTTCTTCTGTCCCATTGCTTTCGGATGATGACCGGGATCGATGTGCTCCCGCCGCGTCATCAGTCAATGGTATGGACCGAGGCAATAAACTACGTTCTCCTTGCTTCTGGGTTTGGGCACGCTCTGGCGACGCAGGTGTCATCTTCTGCGACATTTCCTCTGGGGTGGGTGAAACGCACATAAACGGTAACAGAAGGTGAAGGTTTCTGTGCACTGTTCTGGATTTCCGTTTCCGTCCATGTTCTGGTGTCACCTCCTATACGGGAATGTCGTGGATTGGCTGCCGCTTCATCACGTATGGCTCTCTTTCCCATTTGTCGGCAAGTTTCTGTTTTCCACGAAGCCCAACGTTTTCGGACCAATACGATGTCTCCAGGCTTGAGCGCGGAATGACGAACCCGCCGGTCATAGAGCCGTTTCTGGGTCTGTGAGCTCTGCTTGGCCTCCTGTCTGGCTTTTGTGTACGCAGTCTGGCTTTTGTGTACGCAGTCTCCAGCCTATCGCTCAGCTTCTGGACATAGTCCGATGGACTTTTGGCACTAACGTTATCTACCTTCAGCACCAGAAATGCGTCGACCGCCAAGCGAGGATGCCTCCCAAACATCAAATAATATGGAGAGTATCCTGTACTGTCATGCTGCGTACAGTTGTACGCATGTACTAAAGTCAGTACATGTGCCTTCCAGTCACTCTTCTGTTCGTCTTCTAACGTTCCCAGCATCTTCTATAGGGTTTGGTTAAACCGTTACACCATCCCATTTCCCATGGGATGGTACGGCGTGGTCCTGGATTTTCGGATTCCGGCGATGGCACACAATCCTTCGATGACCTTTGACTCGAAGTTCTGGCCCCTGTCGCTGTGTATGGTGGCTGGAAAACCGTAGTGAACAATGAAGGTATCAAATAGCACTCTCGCCGTCGTCCTAGCCGTCTGATTCTTTGTGGGAATCGCCTGCGAGTAGCGTGTAAAATGATCGGTGACGACGAGAATGTTCTCGTAACCTCCCTTGGACCGTTCCAGGGAAAGGTAATCCACACATACCAGCTCCAGAGGCGCAGACGATGTGATGGGAACCAACTCCGCACTTCGTGCATCCTATCACCAATACAAGTCGACCACCTGTGGCCTATACAATGGTCCGAATCGTCCAGCCTCGGACAGGCGTTCACAGACAATTGTAAATTGTAAAATGTTCAATGATAATAAAGAGAATTCAGAGTCGGCAGATTTGTTAATATTAGGCACTATTGATTTGAATTGCCATGATTAGTAAACGTTATACAGTTGCAACCCCGGAACCCCCCTCCAGATCCGCCCCTGTATGTACAATTCATGAATACAAATCCTGAAATCGAAAATAGAACTTGTAAATACTAAAAATAGAGAACAATTTTATAGGGATCTGATTGGCCTCTATAAATAGCTGAAATATATTTGCTATATATATATATAAGACATCCCTGTTAGGTTTTATAAGTGATTTTTGAAATATAGACATCTTACGGAGACAAATTACAGATACCTGCCGTAAATTCATGAAATAGTCAAGCAAGGTACGTGTTATTTTGATTTCTGGCACAATATAAATTGTACTAGTGGTTTTGTATGGGAGAGCATGTATGGAACGCCAAATCTACATAAACTCAAATATATATTGCTAGCAACAAATATTTCGAGCTAGCAATAAATATTTCGAGAGCTCTCGAAATCAATTAATGATATCTCGAAATCATTTGGAGAGCTCTCTAAATCATTTGGAGCTATCTCTAAATCATTTGGAGAGCTCTCGAAATCATTTGGAGAGCTCTCGAAATTAATTAATGATATCTCGAAATCATTTAGAGAGCTCTCGAAATCATTTGTAGCGAGCATTATATAACTTGATTTCGAGAACTCTCCAAATCAAAGCTATATAATGCTCGCTACAAATGATTTCGAGAGCTCTCTAAATGATTTCGAGATATCATTAATTGATTTCGAGAGCTCTCCAAATGATTTCGAGAGCTCTCGAAATCATTTAGAGATAGCTCCAAATGATTTAGAGAGCTCTCGAAATCAAGTTATATAATGCTCGCTACGAATGATTTCGAGAGCTCTCTAAATGATTTCGAGATATCATTAATTGATTTCGAGAGCTCTCCAAATGATTTCGAGAGCTCTCCAAATATTTATTGCTAGCTCCAAATATTTGTTGCTAGCAATATATATTTGAGTTTATGTAGATTTGGCGTTCCATATACTACAGTTTTGGTAAGTACAAACATGTTCCGAATATGTATTATGTCTCCCCATCATGGGCCAGGGGATTTGCCTTCGCCGACTGTGCGTACATCTTTGGTGCAGTGTAGTGGTTCCGGAACATGTTTGTACTTACCAAAACTGTCGTAAACGAAGAGAAAGTCTGACATTCCTTGTTCTTGACAATATTGTGGTAGCATTTTCTGTAACCCCGATTCGGATACACGCGCTCTACGTTCGTTTATGACAAGCCAATGAAATGCCTTGTTACAAACTGAAACGCATTACATCATTCCGAAGGATAACAATAGCACACATCGAATACTAATAACAAGATAATTATACAATCACATGACATACAATACGAATGACAGGTTTTACAATGACAATAACGAAGTATAGAATAACAATAACGAAACATTGAATACGAATAACGAAACATTGAATAAGAATAACGATACATTGAATAAGAATATCGAACATACAATGACAATAACGAAGTATAGAATAACAATAACACAACATTGAATAACAATACCGAAACATTGAATAAGAATAACGCAACATTGAATAAGAATATCGAACATACAATAACAATAACGAAGTATAGAATAACAATAATGCAACATTGAATAACAATAACTAAACATTGAATAACAATAACGCAACATTGAATAACAATACCGAAACATTGAATAACAATAACAAAGCATTGAATAAGAATATCGAACATACAATGACAATAACGAAGTATAGAATAACAATAACACAACATTGAATAACAATACCGAAACATTGAATAAGAATAACGCAACATTGAATAAGAATATCGAACATACAATGACAATAACGAAGTATAGAATAACAATAATGCAACATTGAATAACAATAACTAAACATTGAATAACAATAACGCAACATTGAATAACAATACCGAAACATTGAATAACAATAACAAAGCATTGAATAAGAATATCGAACATACAATGACAATAACGAAGTATAGAATAACAATAACGAAACATTAAATCAGAATGTCGAACATACAATGACAATAACGAAGTATTGAATAACAATAACGAAACATTGAATAATAATTACAAACATTGAATAATAAGATGGAACATACAATGACAATAACGAAGTATAGAATAACAATAACGCAACATTGAATAACAATAACTAAACATTGAATAACAATAACGAAACATTAAATCAGAATGTCGAACATACAATGACAATAACGAAGTATTGAATAACAATAACGAAACATTGAATAATAATTACAAACATTGAATAATAAGATCGAACATACAATGACAATAACGAAGTATAGAATAACAATAACGAAACATTAAATCAGAATGTCGAACATACAATGACAATAACGAAGTATTGAATAACAATAACGAAACATTGAATAATAATTACAAACATTGAATAATAAGATGGAACATACAATGACAATAACGAAGTATAGAATAACAATAACGCAACATTGAATAACAATAACTAAACATTGAATAACAATAACGAAACATTAAATCAGAATGTCGAACATACAATGACAATAGCGAAGTATTGAATAACAATAACGAAACATTGAATAATAATTACAAACATTGAATAATAAGATCGAACATACAATGACAATAACGAAGTATAGAATAACAATAACGAAACATTGAATAACAATAACGTAACATTGAATAAGAATGTCGAACATACAATGACAATAACGAAGTATAGAATAACAATAACGCAACATTGAATAACAATAACTAAACATTGAAATAACAATAACGAAACATTAAATCAGAATGTCGAACATACAATGACAATAACGAAGTATAGAATAACAATAACGCAACATTGAATAACAATAACTAAACATTGAATAACAATAACGAAACATTAAATCAGAATGTCGAACATACAATGACAATAACGAAGTATAGAATAACAATAACGCAACATTGAATAACAATAACGAAACATTGAATAACAATAACGAAACATTAAATCAGAATGTCGAACATACAATGACAATAACGAAGTATAGAATAACAATAATGCAAAATTGAATAACAATAACTAAACATTGAATAACAATAAAGCAACATTAAATCAGAATGTCGAACATACAATGACAATAACGAAGTATAGAATAACAATAATGCAACATTGAATAACAATAACTAAACATTGAATAACAATAACGCAACATTGAATAACAATAAAGCAACATTAAATCAGAATGTCGAACATACAATGACAATAACGAAGTATAGAATAACAATAATGCAACATTGAATAACAATAACTAAACATTGAATAACAATAACGCAACATTGAATAACAATACCGAAACATTGAATAACAATAACAAAGCATTGAATAAGAATATCGAACATACAATGACAATAACGAAGTATAGAATAACAATAACGCAACAATGAATAACAATAATTAAACATTGAATAACAATAACGAAACATTAAATAAGAATGTCGAACATACAATGACAATAACGAAGTATAGAATAACAATAACGAAACATTGAATAACAATAACGAAACATTAAATCAGAATGTCGAACATACAATGACAATATCGAAGTATAGAATAACAATAATGCAACATTGAATGACAATAACGAAACATTGAATAACAATAACGAAACATTAAATCAGAATGTCGAACATACAATGACAATATCGAAGTATAGAATAACAATAATGCAACATTGAATGACAATAACTAAACATTGAATAACAATAACGAAACATTAATTAAGAATATCGAACATACAATGACAATAACGAAGTATAGAATAACAATACCGAAACATTGAATAACAATAACAAAGCATTGAATAAGAATATCGAACATACAATGACAATAACGAAGTATAGAATAACAATAACGAACATTGAATAACAATAACAAACATTAATAAGAATATCGAACATACAAGACAATATCGAAGTATGAATAACAATAAGCAACAAGAATAACAATAATAAACATTGAATAACAATAACGAAACATTAAATAAGAATGTCGAACATACAATGACAATAACGAAGTATAGAATAACAATAACGAAACATTGAATAACAATAACGAAACATTAAATCAGAATGTCGAACATACAATGACAATATCGAAGTATAGAATAACAATAATGCAACATTGAATGACAATAACTAAACATTGAATAACAATAACGAAACATTAATTAAGAATATCGAACATACAATGACAATAACGAAGTATAGAATAACAATAACTAAACATTGAATAATAATAACACAGCATTAAATAACAATACCGAAACATTGAATAAGAATGTCGAACATACAATGACAATAACGAAGTAATGAATACAAATAATGCAACATTGAATAACAATAACTAAACATTGAATAACAATAACGAAACATTGAATAAGAATGTCGAACATACAATGACAATAACGAAGTATAGAATAACAATAACTAAACATTGAATAACAATAACACAGTATTAAATAACAATACCGAAACATTGAATAATAATGTCGAACATACAATGACATAACGAAGTAATGAATACAAATAACGCAACATTGAATAACAATAACTAAACATGAATCAACAATAACGAAACATTGAATAAGAATGTCGAACATACAATGACAATAACGAAGTATAGAATAACAATAACTAAACATTGAATAACAATAACACAGTATTAAATAACAATACCGAAACATTGAATAATAATGTCGAACATACAATGACAATAACGAAGTAATGAATACAAATAACGCAACATTGAATAACAATAACTAAACATTGAATAACAATAACGAAACATTGAATAAGAATGTCGACCATACAATGACAATAACGAAGTATAGAATAACAATAACTAAACATTGAATAACAATAACACAACATTAAATAACAATACCGAAACATTGAATGAGAATGTCGAACATACAATGACAATAACGAAGTAATGAATAAAAATAACGCAACATTGAATAACAATAACTAAACATTGAATAACAATAACGAAACATTGAATAAGAATGTCGAACATACAATGACAATAACGAAGTAATGAATACAAATAACGCAACATTGAATAACAATACCGAAACATTGAATAAGAATGTCGAACATACAATGACAATAACGAAGTAATGAATACAAATAACGCAACATTGAATAACAATAACTAAACATTGAATAACAATAACGAAACATTGAATAAGAATGTCGAACATACAATGACAATAACGAAGCATAGAATAACAATAACTAAACATTGAATAACAATAACACAACATTAAATAACAATACCGAAACATTGAATGAGAATGTCGAACATACAATGACAATAACGAAGTAATGAATAAAAATAACGCAACATTGAATAACTATAACTAAACATTGAATAACAATAACGAAACATTGAATGACAATAACTAAACATTGATTAACAATAACGAAACATTAATTAAGAATATCGAACATACAATGACAATAACGAAGTATAGAATAACAATAACGCAACATTTAATAACAATAACTAAACATTGAATAACAATAACGAAACATTAAATAAGAATGTCGAACATACAATGACAATACTGAAGTATACAATAACAATAACGCAACATTCAATAACAATAACTAAACATTGAATAACAATAACGAAACATTAAATTAAAAAAAATGAATGTCGAACATACAATGACGATATCGAAGTATGGAATAACAATAATGCAACATTGAATGACAATAACTAAACATTGAATAACAATAACGAAATATTAAATAAAAAAAAAGAATGTCGAACATACAATGACAATATCGAAGTATAGAATAACAATAATGCAACATTGAATGACAATAACTAAACATTGAATAACAATAACGAAACATTAATTAAGAATGTCGAACATACAATGACAATAACGAAGTATACAATAACAATAAAGCAAACATTGAATAACAATAACTAATCTCATTGGAATAACAATAACATAAACATTGAATTAAGAATGTCGAAATACAATGAATAACGAAGTATAGAATAACAATAACTAAACATTGAATAACAATAACACAACATTAAATAACAATACCGAAACATTGAATAACAATAACGAAACATTGAATAAGAATGTCGAACATACAATGACAATAACGAAGTAATGAATAAAAATAACGCAACATTGAATAACAATAACTAAACATTGAATAACAATAACGAAACATTAAATAAGAATGTCGAACATACAATTACAATAACAAAGTATAGAATAACGCAACATTGAATAACAATAACTAAACATTGAAGAAGAATAACGAAACATTGAATAAGAATGTCGAACATACAAGGACAATAACGAAGTATATAATAACAATTACGCAACATTGAATAACAATAACGAAACATCGAATAACAATAACGAAACATTGAATAACAATAACAAACATTGAATAAGAATATTGGACATACAATGACAATAACGAAGCATAGAATAACAATAACGCAACATTGAATAACAATAACTAACATTGAATAACAATAACGAAACATTGAATAACAATAACAAACATACAATAATAATAAAATAGATATGTAATATAGCAACGTTTGACATGCCATACTGTGTGAGCTATGTAATTGCACAGGTGATCGAAATGTTGATGATGGGATAGTGTAATTATACATACATTGACTATATAGACATCCATAACCGCATTTGCAAACAGTGTATATCAGATGAGCCAGCCCGTATCGAACCGTCTCATCAGGATTGTGTCATTTACTGTCTACAGTTTACTATGACACTGGTGGAAGAAGGGGGCTAGGTCCTTCGTGGAATGTATAGCCTTCTCTTCCACTGCCCCCTCCCCCTTGTCTTTCATAGACACCTTCAAATTCCAGCGAAGTCTAATTGTGTCACTCACTGTCTATATTTTACTTTCAGAAGTAAAACATAACTATGGAGATGGTGAAACTGGTCACGGTTGGCGACAGCGGGGTGGGGAAGACTTGCATGGTCATCTCGCACAATACTAACGTGTTCCCGCGCAAGTACATCCCGACCCAAGCCGACTGCAACGGCGAAAATATTATGGTGGATGGTAAACCCGTCTATCTGATAGCACTTGATGCCGGGGGCCCGGTACGTCATAGTCTAGAGCTCCAGTCTAGAGTTTGCTAAAGTGTAGCATACACGTTGATCTTTCCATGCGTATTTTCTTTTTGCAAATGGATTATTAAATTTATCACATGTTTTGCGATATAACAATTAGGGAATAAATGAGCAAATAAGAAAACAACGTTAATATACACCATGTATACTGTCTCGTACGATGGCACAGAGGGGACATGGGAATATTGTTTACTTCTGCGAAAGTAAACAATATTTCCATGTCCACTCTGTGCCACCGTAGTATCGCTTAGGGAATGGATTTGCTCTAACAACATTGATTAATATTTCCTATCCATTCCATTACGCTGTATTGCTACTTGGGGAATATATTTGCTCTACATCTGTTTACTATTATAGTAATTATATTATATAGCAGGAGAACTTCCAGACTGTCCCGCGGGTGGGATATTCAAGTTGATCTAACACCGATGTTTATTTCCTATACTACAGGAGGACTGACTGCCAGACTGTCCCGCGAGTGGGATACTCAAGTTCATCTAACATCGATGTTTATTTCCTACATTCCAGGAGGACTATGACCAACTGCGGCCGCTGTCCAGCGGGTGTGGTGATCAAGTTCATCTAACACCGATGTTTATTTCCTACATTACAGGAGGACTATGACCAACTGCGGCCGCTGTCCCGCGGGTGACGTGATCAAGTTCATATAACACCGATGTTTATTTCCTACATTACAGGAGGACTATGACCAACTGCGGCCGCTGTCCCGCGGATGAGGTGATCAAGTTGATCTAACACCGATATGTATTTCCTACATCACAGGAGGACTATGACCAACTGCGGCCGCTGTCCCGCGGGTGAGGTGATCAAGTTGATCTAACACCGATGTTTATTTCCTACATTACAGGAGGACTATGACCAACTGCGGTCGCTGTCCCGCGGGTGAGGTGATCAAGTTGATCTAACACTGATGTTTATTTCCTACATTACAGGAGGACTATGACCAAATGCGACCGCTGTCCCGCGGAGGGGGTGGGGGTGGTGATCAAGTTGATCTAACACCGATGTTTATTTCCTACATTACAGGAGGACTAGGACCAACTGCGGTCGCTGTCCCGCGGGTGAGGTGATCAAGTTGATCTAACACCGTTCTTTATTTCCTACATCACAGGAGGACTATGACCAACTGCGGCCGCTGTCCCGCGGGTTGGGTGATCAAGTTGATCTAACACCGATGTTTATTTCCTACATTACAGGAGAACTAGGACCAACATTTGCCGCTGTCCCGCGTGTGAGATGATCAAGTTGATCTAACACCGATGTTTATTTCCTACATTACATTAGGACTATGACCAACTGCGGCTGCTGTCCCGCGGTTGAGGTGATCAAGTTGATCTAACACCGATGTGGTCAATTAACCAGGTTATAACAATAACAAGAATACATGCCAGTGATGCCAGTGGGATGATGCTATACCAGTATGAGAACAAGATTGCAGTATTTGAACCTGGTTATTATTATAATAACGCTCAGTTGTGGGTTACCACTCACCTCCACCATGTCAGCATTTTTATATGTATTGCTACTACATGTATTTGTTCTCTGTATGTTCTTGTTGCACCTTCATGTTTGCCACCGCTTACATGCAGTAACCTGTCGTCATTACTACATTTCCATTATGTCGCCATCGCATATCGATGTAACGTTACTTCCAAATGGTTAATGACACAGTAGCATGGCGAGCGGCAATTGGAAACTTCTATAACCGAACGCAGGGACTTCCGAAAACATACGTAATACATATAGCTCCTATGCCATGCATGTTCAAGGATTTGAAACACAATACGCCGTTAAATCCATCTACTATTTTGTTACAACCAGCTGCCATATCGCAATCTTAATTCAATCATGTATATCATGTTTGATACTACTTAATATTATCATGAGCTATCTATACCATTCTGAAACCAATATTCAACCATATACTAACAGTGGAGCCAAACATTTCTACAACAGTAATATTTTACTGAATATAGACTATTACTTGTTTTTAGTAAAACTATGTATAATATCAGGAGATATTGAAATGAATCCTGGTCCAAATGGCAAAGACGATTCATGTCTATCCATTATACATCAGAACATTAGAAGCATTAGAAATAAATTAGATTACGTTAAAGAAAATTACTTAGATTTCGATATTTTATGTTTCACGGAAACGCACTTAACCGAAACAATTGAATCAACTTAGCTACTGCTTGAGGGATTTAACATTTTATTTAGAAAAGATAATTCCGCACATTCTGGAGGTTTACTTATTTATGTTACAGCCTCTATTGTGTCTAAAAGAATAACTGATCTTGAAACAATATTACCGGAATCAATATGGATTGAAATTACGGATACAAACAGAGAAATTATTTTGTGTAATGTCTACCGCCCACCACATCTTGCGAACGAATTTTGGGAACGATTAAACATTTGCATCGAAAGGGCATCTGAAATAACAAAGCATATACTATTAGTAGGTGATATAAATGAAGATCAATTAAGTACTACCAGCAATACGTTTAAAAACGTAATTATGGTAAACAACATGATAAATGTTATTAAAGAACCCACTAGAGTAACAGAACAAACGCAAACACTAATTGACCCAATAGCAGTTACCACAGAAATATCTGTATATGATTCGGGAATAATAAAAACACCACACGATATTAGTGATCATTATGGTACATATATCTATATATCATGTAACATGCCATCAGTAGCCCCATTCAAAAGAAAAGTATGGAACTACAATCGCGGTGATTACAATCTATTAAATATGTTAATACAAACAACTGACTGGTCATTCATTAATAATGGTACTCTAAACACAGCATGCGAAGCATTTCATAACAAAATTATGGAGATTATCCAGTTATGTATCCCATCGAGTCTAGTTACAATACGCCCAAACGACAAACCTTGGTATAACTCACTTATTCGTAAAACATCTCGCCAACGTGATCGTCAGAAAACAGTAGCGCTACGAACAAAAAAAGAACATGAATGGAATGTATACAAAAAAATACGCAACAAAGTTAATAATATGAAAAAATACGCTAAGCAAACATGTTATGACAACTTAGAATTTACAATGCATGATATTAACACCACTAATCCGCGTCAGAACTGGAAAATTGTAAAAATGCTAGTTAAAGAAAATTCGAATAGTTATGACACAATTCCTCCTCTCCGTAAAACCGATAACACATACACATCTACTGACACAGAGAAGGCTGAGGCATTGAATACTTATTTTGTCTCAATATCAACAGTAGACGACACACAAGTAACGCTACCTGATTATACAACACGTACACATGCTAAAATAGAGTATATACACGTATCAGAGCAGGACATTACTGAAATTATATCGAAATTAAACGTGCATAAAGCATCAGGACCAGACGAAATCAGCCATAGAATGTTAAAAGAAACCTCAACGACTATTGCTAGGCCTTTGTGCATATTATTTAACAGATCTGTACAAGAAGGTAACTATCCATCAAAATGTAAACAAGCTAACGTTATGCCACTTTTCAAAAAAGGAAACCGTGATCAACCCTCAAATTATAGACCTATCTCTTTGATTAGCTGTTTAGGAACAGTTTTGGAACGAGTTGTTTTCAAACATGTATATAACCACTTTCATATTAACAACCTTATTTATAAAAGTCAATCCGGATTCATCCCAGGCCATTCCACGGTATACCAACTAATATATATATATATAATCAGATATGCAAGGCAATCGATGAACGAAAACATACGTGTGTTGTCTTTTGTGACATTTCTAAAGCATTTGATAGAGTATGGCACCTCGGACTTTTATTTAAGCTAAACCAAAATGGTTCAGAAGGTCGCCTTCATAACTGGTTCAGAAATTATTTATCAAACAGATCACAAAAAGTTTCTGTAGGCAGTTCTTATTCTGAAAGTAAATTGATAAATGCTGGTGTTCCCCAAGGCTCGGTTCTTGGACCTCTGTTGTTTCTTATATACGTTAATGATATTGCTACAACCAGGCTATTTGCTTATGACTCATCCTTAGCTGTCTCGCCAACAGACATGAACACCATAGCACGTAATATAAACCATGATTTAAATGAATTAGCAGCATGGGCTCACCAGTGGCTTGTAACATTTAATCCTTCCAAAACTGATGCTATGATCTGTTAATTAGCTCGATACACAGAGCCATCTCTCTATTTTAATGATATTCAACTTCAGTTTGTCCAACATCACAAACATTTGGGTCTAACTCTCAGTCATGATGGTACCTGGCACGAACATATTTCTAACATAATTAAGTCTGCATCTAAGGTTTTATGTTCTATGAAAATGCTTAAATTTAAATTAAATAGAAAAAACATTGAATCAAATATATGTATCGTACATGAGACCAGTTCTCGAATATGCATCAATCGTATGGGATAGTTGTACACAATATGAACGCGAATCTCTTGAAAAACTTCCATACGAAGCAGCCAGAACAGTTGCAGGTATAACCCGTTCATGCTCTATTAACAGACTTCTCCTAGAACTTGGATGGATACCCCTTTACTTTCAGACCGAAGACATATTCAGAAGCTTATAATTATTTATAAAGAAAAGGCCGGTGTACTTCCCTCATATATACATGAACTATTTCCACAACTAGTTGATGAAAATAACACATACGGGTTACGTAATATGAACAATTTCATCACATTAACAAGACGGACAGAACTGTATTCTAAATTGTTTATACCGTCATCAGTAGCATCTTGGAATGAACTAAATGAGGATATAAAAAATTCTACATCGACCGCCGTTTTTAAAATAAACTAAAACAACTATTCAGACCTCCAATTGTTCCAGAATATTTTCTTATCGGCGACAGAACATTACCCATTTACCACTGCCGCATAATAAACAAATGTAGTAATCTTAATGCTGATCTATATAGGAATCACTTGAGAGAATCCCCTTTATGCCAATGTACACTCGAAGATGAAGATGCCGAACATTTCCTTCTTAAATGCCAACTATTCTATCAGCAACGATTAAACTTTTTTGCAGCAACCCGTCAGTACCATCCACTATCTGTTAAAACCCTATTATTCGGAAACGAGTCATTAAATGTGGAAGACAATACTCGCATATTTAAAGAAGTGCAAACCTAGATTAAACTGACTCGCCGATTCATATAAACTGCATCCGTATATGTATTGCGTTTTTACAAAAACAACATTAAACAAGTAACGTCTATATAACAATTAACTATTTACATAAATACTGCGTTCCTGCATGAATACAATTATTATAAATAGTTACCTGGGCTCGTGCTCGTGGGTCTTCCGCGATGTGTTAGGTGCTCCGTGCTCGCATTTGGACTTTCTATCGGTTATGATTGGGCTTCGCTCGGTAATGGCCTGCAGAGCTGTTCGATTTCGAGTATGGGGTACGTGAGCATATTCTGGGGGTCTCATAATCGTGGTCCCAGATTCTGGAGTGTGTGCGGTGAAGACATTTGGTGCAGCACACCTTTACATTGAACACTTATCATGTTTTATTGTTTATTTTCGATTTATCATGAGCACATTAATATGACTGTTTATGAAAAACATATTGTTTCAACACATATACTGATGTGCTCATGTGCACATCCATATATTTGTGTATATATATATGTGTGTATATATATATATATATATATATATACACACATATATATATATATATATATATATATATATATGTATGTATATATGTGTGTATATATGTGTATATATGTTTGTATATAAACTTGCTCTACATAATATGTAACTAATGTTGCTAAAACGTGTAGCCCAACCCGTTTGCTCTTCTAAATTAACCTGTATTTATTAACTGTAAAGTTACATTGTAAATTTAGAACAATAAAATATGTTTAGACTAAACTACATTACAGGAGGACTATGACCAACTGCCGTCGATTACAGGTGGATTATAGCCGAGTATATATAATCAAGTTGATGATCTAACACCGATGCATATTCCTACATTACAGGATGATTGACTGCCAGACGGTCCTGCGGGTGGGGTGATTAAGTTGATATAACACCGATGCATATTCTTACATTACAGGAGGATTACGGCGGGGTGATTAAGTTGATATAACACCGATGCATATTCCTACATTACAGGAGGATTATACACGACCACATATAATCAAATTACCGATGCATATTCCTACATTACAGGAGAAATATGACCGCATACGGCCGCTGTTGTACACACGGACAGACGTGTTTTTAGTCTGCTTCAGCGTGGAGAACCCGAATTCCCTGGAGAACGTCGAGGCTAAATGGCTGCCGGAGGTGAAACACCACTGCCCAGGCATTCCTATCGTGCTCGTAGCGTGCAAAATTGGTGAGTTTCATGGGCACCTGTATCCCATTAATGGCCGGGCACAATTACAGTAGCATGGACATTTGGAGATTATTTATTTTCTATTTCTGTTTGTAACTGTATGTTGTTACTACAGTAGTATGGAACTTAGAGCAATTATTTCGCTATTTATCTATGCTTGAAAGTATATGTTGTTACCACTCATATGAATCGCGTATGAGTGGTACCAGCATATATTTTTTATGGAAAATTTACTAAATAATCCTCTTTTTTAATAAAAATAACAATGATTGTATCCACAGTATTCTACGGGTGAAAGAAGTAATGTCTGATAGAAGAACAGAGCCCGGGCAAAATTAAGTGCAAAATTAAGATAGTCTGTAAATTCCACATTAACAATGTTTTCTTGTATTAAAACAATTATTGGATTTGCATTTATTGAGCATAGGCTGCATATATATGTTCAACAAATGTAAATCCATCAATTGAAATTTCCAGAGGATCCTAAATTTGCACTTACGACCATCTTAGTCGTACGAAGTTTAGTGAAACGGGCCCCTGGTACTCTGTAGCAAGGATTTATGTCTCTGTATGTAGCAGTAGTTCCCATGTGATGAGTCTTTACTTTGTTTGTGGTTGTCATACTATTTACACGAAGTCCTTGAACAAAATAATATTAAATAGTATTATGTATTCCTCTTATGCGGGCGGGCACAGCTTGTTTATCAATAGAGTAGTCCAAATTGAATATGTAACATTCCATTTGAATAATTTAGTGGTGAAAGTCTTAAGCTGCACTGTTGCCTTGTAGAAATGAGGTCCGGGAGTCACCGCTGCCTGAAGTACGAGGATGGTGCCACGGTTGCCAGGAAACACGGTTTGAAATATTGTGAAACCAGTGCTCTGACCAAGACTGGACTAAATGCCTGCTTTGACGAAGCGGTATGTACATTACCTCCTGCGATAATCTTGCCGATATTTGTCAATTGTTTCATAACAAAATACTTAAAATATTGTACTTGAAAGCAAGCAGCTTGATTGGCTGAGCCTGAGCTGTAATGTGTTTTGCGCGTGTCTCATTAAGTAAGCTTTACTGAGTATGGGCCTATAATGTATACCAACTATGCACTGTTGATTATTTGGTTACAGATCCGCTCTGTGCTGGCTACACCGAAAGCGAATAAGAAGGGCTGGTTTATATTTGGGAATAATTCCAAGCCTATCCCACCGCCCCCGGTTATGCCACCCACCGGTATGTCACACACACACACGCACGCACGCACGCACGCACGCACGCACACATACACTTGATTGCTTTCCAACTGAATAGCTGCTGGCGAATGTGTATGCTGACTGGTATGTGACGCAGTTATAATATGCAGGTACTCTTTGCAGGTCAAGCACAGAAAGCTGTTTTCAAACTAAGTAAATGTTTGTACAAATTTACTGATATTACACCTATGCACAGGTTAATTAGTCCCATTTGGAATTATGGGGCAGAAATCTGGGGATTCTTTCAAGCAAATCAGGTTATATATACTCTTTATTTCCTCCATATGGAGATTATTGTAAGATACGTGATTATACTAAAATATTGGTTCAAAATATTGCACTCGCTTGAAAATAAATACATAAAACAGATATACGGTGTTATGCTTAACGATATAGCTGAACACCCAAAAAACGCAAGTGGGCGTCACAGATTAAAATACTCCTATCTAGTCATGGCTTTTATCATGTATGGTTAAACCAAGGTGTAGGAGATGTTGAAACAGTTTTATCCGTTTTCAAGCAACGGCTATATGCTAACTTTATTCAGTTATGGCATTCAGGAATAAATGAAACAAACAGAGCAGAACAGCATTATTTTATAAAAATGTATGCGAGTTTAAATTGCAATATTACCTGCGAGATAAACCGTGTATGGAAGGTGTTCGAGCCAATCCCCACCCTTAAATATGAGCCGAATCGAAAAATCGAGATATAAATGTAGATAAATTTAGATTGAACGTATAATCACATAGACTGCAAGTAGAATCCGGTAGATGGAACAGAACACCAATAGATAACAGAAACTGTAGGATGTGTAATTGCCTGGAAGATGAATATCATTTTATATTAAAATGCACAATGTATTCAGATATACGGAACATTTATATAAAACAGTATTACTGGCGTAGACCAGTACAAAGCATTTCAAATACGAAACGAACATTTAAATATTCGTTAAACACCTTCTCCTTGCCATAACATATATTGTGTGCAGCATTCTGTTAGGTAAATAATATTGATACTATTTATAATAAAACAACACATATTTTGTAATCTAAACACCACATATGACACAGAATAAATATTTGTCGCTGACTAAATAATTGGTAATTATAACGTATGCTAGGTTATATGAACGAATATAAGTTACTCGAGAAATGTTTCGAGTGCGCTTGAATCAGTGGAACTACGGAACAGCATTAGCGTCAACACGGCTTAGACGTGGTATACACCGTTCGACACATATATGAAAATAACTATGTGTCCGATAGTGTATGCAAACGGTGGGCAGTGATGGTAGGCTGTTCCGGGGCTGCACTGGTCAAAACCACTTTTGGAGTGCATAAATTAAAAATAGTAAGTTTTTGCCGAAATTGTTAAAGCATATAATTTATTAGATACGTATACATGCCATTTACTACCGTTTGCCATTCTTGACATATTGTGTTTACATGCATGATTACTTTTTACCTTCATGGACCATTGTACCGACAGGTTTCGCGCCAACGTTGGAGATTGCTACCGCCAGTTTCGCCGACGACTGGTATCGTCTGCTGCAACACCCACAACATTGTGACGTCACGTTCATCGTGGATGGCAAACACCATCTGGACGCCCATAAAATCGTTCTGTGTTCTGCATCCAAAGTCTTCGCCAAGATATTTGGCATTTCAAAACCGATGACGGTATGATAGTTGCTGTTTACATAACATTTACATAACAAAATATATATGGGACGCTTCGTACATTTTATTCAAACCAATGTGTAAGCCTTATTAAAGGGGTAAATCAGGACCGTTGAAATGTTTTATTCTATATATATCGTATATGTTTATGGGTGAAAATGGAAACAACCCAGCGGTCCTAGTATTGCCATATATCTTCAATTAAACTACTTTACACGGCCATGATGAAAACACGTTTTTATTTTGTATAGTATTTAAAAACATAAAATTCTGATATGCCCCTTTAAAGTTACATGCCCACTCAGTAGGCACAACATGTTCTTTATAGGAATTAAATAAGTGTATACATGTACTTGTGTCACAATTCCACACGTTCTAAAAATTAAAAGTGCCTGCTATACAGATATAATCATTTAGTAATATTTATTTTACTGATAGTGACTCGCGGTGGTATCAAGCTATTTTCATATGCAAATGAGGCATGACATGTTTATTTTGCCAGAAAAATGTCTCTGATGATGTCTCCGATATACAGAACATTTTGTGCCTACTGAGTGGGCATGCACCTTTAAGTAGTGCCGTGAGCGGGGTTCAAGTTCTGGGCGGACGGCATTTTGCCACCGTTCCTGTTGTGTTACTGTTGAATATCTTCGCGACCAGTATATATCCAGATCAGCCTGTGCATTCGCACAGTCTGATCAATAACTGCACTGCTCGACATTCCATCAGTGAAATACTCGTCATGCTTCTAACAAACAATATAGATCGTCATCAGGCTTCAAGCGTATGTTATTTGATCAGGAACTACACTGGTCACAAATCCCATAATCATCATTTCTCCAGTCACAGCCACATATTGTTGTTCATTTTAAGGTAATGATGTTGTACAACCGTTTATAGAACAAATATTACTATTATGTGTGGCTGTGGCTGGGGAAATGGGGCTTATTGGATTTGTGAGCAGTGTAGCTCTTGATCAAATAGCACACTCCTGTAGCTTGATACTGATCTATAATGCTTGTTAGAAGCATGAAGTGTGTTTTATTGACGGAATGGCAAACAGTACATATTGAACAGGCTGATCTGGATCCACGCGTGTCGCAAATGTGTGTTTGTTTTATTGACGGAATGGCAAACAGTACAGATTGAACAGGCTGATCTGGATCCACGCGTGTCGCAAAACCCATAAGTCACAGTTCTCCAGTGACAGCCATATAATTGAGACACGCCATGCGATTTTTTATCTTCGGACATCTGCATAATTTCATTAAATACGTTTACAAAATTTACATAATATTTTATAAATTAAGTAAAAAGTTGACAAAATTTTCAGAGTACGTGCGGAATAAAATGGTGTCCACTTTTGACGCCATTTACCGAATTTATTGTAAATTTTGTAAACATATTTCATGAAAGTATGCAGATATCCGAAGGTACAAAATCGCATGACGTGTCTCATATATGTTGCAGAACGATCAGATGCGACAGACCAATGCCATAGAGAACTACACCAGAGAGCAGCTGAATTCCGGATCGGTTCCCGGAATCTTCCTCGTCTACGACCGTGAGGTCGAAGGTCAAGGAGACGCGACAATGTCATACACCACAGTGGAACTGAGCGCAGATATTGCCGCTAAAACATTCATCCACATCTTGGAGTTTTTGTACACAGGTGAGCATGTGCAAACTATCATAGTTTACATTATTTATTTATGTCATTTCAATTCAATGTATTACACTCAATCCTTTTACATGGCATCATGCGGTATAAGTGAAAACAGTGAAATATTTAACATGATAGTGAAAGTGACACAATAGTGAACGCATATGAGACACACCATGTGACTTTGTACCTTCGGATATCTGCGTAATTTCATTAAAATAATAAGTTTACAAAATTTAAAATATTTTTCACAAATAAATCAAAAGTTGACACAATTACATGCGGGATATAATTCTGCATGTACTCAGCAAATATTGTCAACTTCTGAACCCATTTACGGAAAATATTGTACATTTTGTAAACGTATTTCATGAAATTACGCAGATGTTCGAAGGTACAAACTCACATGGTGTATCTCATATTTGACATATTTTTGAAACATATACATGTATCATTAGATCTTATAGAAAACTTGAATATCGTATTCATCCAATATGTACACAAATTATTACATATCTCCTTAAACTGCGCCGAATATCACATCGTTAATCTGATCTTGTTAAGTATGTATTGTTTCAAATCCCATTTCTTGATTGAAATCTGATGAGGTAGACTTCCACATTTTATCCAAAAATTAGATCTATTGTTCCCTTATTGTGGTATATCTGAATCCTTTAATCTGACGTAGACATATGTACGTACCATTCCGTCCAATGCATGTATTGACATTAAGTATTGTAGTTTGCTAATCCAGTTCATTTTATGTTCACACCATTTGACAATACTTTTCCAAGAATATTTTTTTCCGTAAATGAAAGTTGCAATTTTGTTTAAGCCAGCCATTAACTTTTGTTCACCATCATTTAATTATCTTAGACGTCACTCGACTATTGGAATATGTTAGCTTATCTAAATATGGTAGCTTATGTCACAAATGGTCTGAAAGAATGGCAACATCGATTTTTGACATGCCAATACATTACAAAAGACAGCCCAACTACATTTAGTTGCCAAAATGTATCGTTTCATGTCAACTGGAATACGTAGGCGCTCTGACTATAAGTTAGTTTCGCGACCAATTTAATGATAGATAACTGTAAATAGTTTATGTATTTAGTATCGGAAGTAAATATTGAACCACCATTTGAGACGGTTCAAATGAGTGGTCATAACATATACTTTCATTGAGAAATAATAAAAATCACGAAACATATTCACAACTTTCAAACACGTAAAAAGTGTATTCCGAATGTAATCGGTCAATGCACATGTACAGGCGTTCCCAAGTTTGAGGATCCCGATGAAGTGGAGAAAGAAGAAATAAATGACCTTGAAAAGGTTGCCACAACCTTCAAGTTGAGTCAACTGCAGACGATATGCAGCAACATGCTCACAGAACAGGAGTTTCTCAACCCGAGTATTGGCACCTTCCTGAACGACGAAACTGGGGCTAGGATGAAGGAACTGTTCTTGAACCAGCCCGCAACGGCGGATGTCGTGTTTCATGTCGAAGGTAAGTGGCAGTGCACTTATATAAATGATTACTGGTATGTCGATTATACGGTTCGACAATGTCCAGCTGTGGGTAAACGTTTGCCGTGGCAAGCGGGAACTGTTTGAACCCCAATGCCATAGACGCGTTCTAGTAACGTCATGAGACACATGCAATACGTAGGTGTTGGCTTGGCCCCGGAATAAACATTGTCTACAGCCATCATGGCCATGGTCAAACAGCATGCGCTGTGCGTTTGAACACTGTGAGCGGTGTCGAACAACGGCAGTCGTGTAACAATACTGGTCTATATTTTTCACATGTCAGGATATTAGCTAATTTAGCTAACACACAGTATATGTTATACCTGCGTGCTGCAGACGGCATTTCTGAGGATCAATATCACAATCTGTCGAAACTTTGGGAGCTCCATTTCCTGTCTTTTTAATACTACTGCTCATGTACCTTCTTGCTTCAAACCTTTCATAATGGGGCAGACATGTTGAATGTCTCCCATAATGATGGACTCCGATTGACGTTGACGTCAGCTCGCTAGAGCTATACATATCCATATCAGGAAACCGTAGTAAAAATTGCGGACGAAAAATGAAGTAGCTGATTGATCACTCCAATGGATATCCGTGGCCGATAGAAACAATCCTTAACTATTGTCAGTGGCGGATTCAGGGGGGTCGCCCAGGGGGCCCGGGCATTCCCGGATTCCAGATTTCTTTTTCAATTGATATTTTTGTAATTTGTTAAAAAATAACAAGCACTGTCAAACAAGGGTGACATTATCAGATCAAGGTCTTGTTGCGAATGGTGGCCTACGGACGGTACGTGAGTAGATTGCAGGAGTTACCATTCGCAACTGTTCAGGTCCAGATATTATAGAGAGCCATTTCACAATACGCCTTATCATATGAGCAATAGGTAAGAGGAATACCATTCATTACTACTTATCTGGAGCGCCCCTTTGTGTTTTGTACATTGTAGAGAAAACAATAGCACAACTGTTCACACACATTTCTAACGGATCGTTGAATAAATTGAATGTTCATGTCACGTCATATCGAACAGGTCAATATTGAACGGTCATAGCAAACGGACAATGCTGGTACTTCATGATATTACAGGACGTGTACGTATGTATGTATCTAAACACTTGCGAATAGTTCGCTAAACTATCCAGTCCGCCCATTACTCTATACATGTTTCAGTTACATACACCAAAACATGCATCTATATGATACATGTTCTCATCAGCTTCAGTACACTCTTGTTAGCATTATACCTTTATCTTTGTTCTTTTGTCTATCTTTCATCTTTCCCGCAGTTAACATGAACATGTATCTTACTTGTAGCTTCATTTTGATGCATATATGCGCCATGTTGAGCGGATTTTCGTCCAGTTTTATATGCTCTTGTTGGTCAAAGTTGCCTGTAAGGATTCCCAGGGCAGTCCTCCATCTTGATGGTTTTGTCAATAAGCCGAACAGGTAATGATTTAATGTCATGGAGGGCTGCCATGGGTAACTTCTATTGTTGTACTCAACCGATAATGCTTGCGTTTAAATCATGTGTGAACATTGTATATTTATTACTAATTGAGCTAACGAATATTGGTAATTTATTGACATACATATTTAAATGTAATACATCTGGGCTACTCTTTAACATTAACATTCTCCTGACAATATTATCGTTAATCCTAATATTGTTGGCTGGAGATGTTGCAACGAATCCGGGGCCTGAACATGAGATAGGATCGCTATCAGTTTTACATTTAAATGTAAGAAATATTCGAAATAAGCTGAGCTACATCGATAACGAACTTACCGACTTTGATATTATTTGCTTTACAGAAACACATTTATCATGTTCTATAGAAACTAATAGCTAAAAATAAAAAGGCTATGGTTTATCATTTAGAAAAAAAAAATCATCACACTCTGGGGGTATATTAGTATATGTCGCTGACCATATATTATCAGAGAGAATGCAAAATTTAGAAATATTTTGGGATGAAACAATATGGATTCAAGTAAAGACACAGCGTGATATTTTCTCTATTGGGACGATCTATCGACAACCGTCTTCCAACGTAGAATTCTGGGACTTATTAAATCGATACATAGAATATGTATCCGATAAATAAAACAATATTATTATTGTTGGTGATGTAAATGAGGATCAGCTAAATGTACAAAACCACAAACTAAAAGATATCATGATTTTCAATACCATGACAAATGTCATTGTAACGCCAACTCGAATAACTGCTACTACCTCAACCTTATTAGATCACATTATCGTGAATCAAAACCAGGTCATTCTTAAAAGAGTGATGTATTATCTATTCAGCAAAATATAAGTGATCATATGGCAACATTTATTATTATACCAGCTGCAATTCCGTATGACATTACATATACACGGACAGTATGTAACTATAAAAGGGCCGACTTTGATAAATTGAATGACTTAATAGCCGGTTGTGATTGGAGTGTTTTGGATAATGGCAGTGTAGATGATGCATCTGAATATTTTACAAAGAAGTTCATTGAGTGAGCTAAACAATGTATTCCATGCAGTCAAGTCACAGTACGGCCTAACTACAAACCATGGTATGATTCTGAAATCCGTCGAATAAGCAACTTAAGAGATAAACAAAGGAGGAAGGCAACACATTCCGGTAATGCAAACCATTGAATTAAATATAAAACACTTAGGAATAAAGTTAATAATATGAAAAAACATGTTAGAGAAGCTTTCTATAATGATATTGAACTGAATTTAACAGAATCTTTTTCAAATGACAAACGTTACTTCTGGAAACTAATCCATCATTTTGTGAAAGATAGTAAATCAAGTGGTACTATCCCTTCTTTAAAATTAAACAATGGTACCAACGTTAATTACTTTTTTTCAGATATTGCATTTAAAAAGCAAATTGCCTCAACACTTTTTTCGTTTCAATATCGACGGTAAATGATACTAACTCAACTCTGCCGCCGTTTAGTTTAAAAACGGGCCAGGTTCTAGATATGATAATTATAAATGCGTGTGAAGTTAGTGACATACTACAAATGTTACAAACAAATAAGGCTTGTGGAAAAGATTTAATTAGTCACAGAATGTTGAAAGGAACAGTTGCCACCGTCTCAAAACCGTTGGCAACCCTCTTTAATAGATATATAAACGAAAGTCATTTTCCAACGGAATGGAAATCAGCAAAAGTTATACCCCTATTTAAGAAAGGTTGTACACATACTCCTTCAAATTATCGCCCGATATCTCTACTAAGCTGTGTAGGAAAAGTAATGGAAAGAATAATGTTCAAACATATTTACAATCACTTGCATACAGAACAGTTAATACATGATAGACAATCTGTTTGTTTTTGCCAGGCCACTCAACGGTATATCAACTTATAGATATCTACCACCAAATCTGCCAGGCACTTGATGCACGAAAATCTACTTGTATGGTATTCCGTGATATTTCTAAGGCGTTTGACAGAGTGTGGCAAAAAGGATTATTATTTAAGTTGATAACAAATGGAATAAATGGTCATATTTTAAACTGGATGGAAAACTATTTAAGAAACAGGACTCAATCTGTATCTATACGTTCCACATCTTCAGATACTAAACCAATAACCGCTGGTGTGCCGCAAGGTTCGGTGCTTGGCCCATTGCTTTTCTTAATATACGTCAACGATATAACTGACCATCTATTAAGTATTGTTCGACTGTTTGCCGACGACAGCTCTCTATCATTTTCTTCAAGCAATACCGATGATCTAGAAGGTATAATACATCATGATCTGCAAATTCTTTCTGACTGGGCTAAACAGTGGCTGGTAAATTGTAATCCAAATAAAACTGAAGCGATGCTTTTTACTGTAAGACAGCTTGAGCGACCCCTAAATTTGATTTTTGAAAACACTTCAATTGCATTCGTGGAAAATCATAAACATCTTGGTCTAACACTGAGAAACAATAGGAAATGGCATACACATATAAATAACATTATTAAGTTGACCTCGAGAGTACTAGGCATTATGCGCAATCTAAAATTTAAAATAAGAGGGAAAGCACTTAACCAAATATATATTTCTTACAGACCTATTCTAGAGTATGCTTCATCAGTTTGGGATGGTTGTGAAGAATATGAAAATGATTCATTGGAAAAGATTCAAAACGAAGCCGCTATAATAGTAAACTGGCTTAACACGATCAGTATCGCTAGAAAACTTAAAACAAGAAGTAGGCTGGCAATTATTATCAGTTCGACGAAGTGCACAACAATTGTCAATTATGTACGAAGCAAACAAGAATCAATTACCTAGTTATGTTTCGAATATTATACCTCCTCCCGTTAATAAAATAACTACTTATAATCTCAGAAACCAAAATGATATTAATATTCCCAACACACGACTAGAGGTATACAAACGTTCTTTCATACCATCTTCTGTACGCCTTTGGAATGATACTGATCCTATGCTGAGAAATGCTGATGGCCTTAGACAATTCAAAACAGTATGCACTGAATATTTATATACACAGTACGATGTTCCTCCCTGTTATTTGGAAGGAAATCTATTTTTTATCCGTAATGCATGCGAGAATTAGTAATAAATGTAGTAGTCTAAATGATGATCTTTGTATTAACCATATTAGAGACACTCCCTATTGATTCTCTCTCTCTCTCTCTCTCTCTCTCTCTCTCTCTCTCTCTCTCTCTCTCTCTCTCTCTCTCTCTCTCTCTCTCTTATCGCTAATTATTAAATTTGAATGCTCATTTGTGGCGAAAATTAATAAATATCGCAGATTCAGTGAGTATGTTTTGAAAAAAATGCCGACATTGGTAGAATTTCATTATGTAAGAATACACCACGTTGTGAAATTCGCTTTGTCTGATTTGGACGCAGACAGTCATATTACCAGAGAAAATGTTCGGGTAATACTATGGTATGCTAAATAGCTACATTTACTTTATATATTTCCCCCACAGGTGAGTCGTTATATGCCCACAAGAGCGTTTTGATAGCCAGGTGTGATGTTATGGCCACCATGTTTGGTGGAAACTTTGCGGAGAGCAAGCATGGTAAAGCACAGGTATGTGGCACTTAATACAACATTTGCATTCATTGCAAAAGCTAACGATGTATATACTGATTTATTCACAAAGATACAATATGCAATAATGTAGCCTTCGTGATTACGTCACCGTAGTGTCTGTATTGCAGCTGGCGGAAAAACGTTTAGCAATTATTTGATCTGCATTATCTTAGACTACACATACAAACCCTGGTATCGCAGTTAACCCTTAGACCGCTACTCACAACATTGTTTGACAGCACTTCAGAATCATTTCCAATGGAAATGATTCTGAAGTGCTGTCAAAGCATGTTGTAAATTATTATTATCTGCTGTCAATGCATCTTGTTGATGATAAATATGGAAAATAGAAAATAAACAGCAGGCAACTAAAAATTAATATAGCTGTGTAAGGGTTAAGGGTCACTAAACTTCGTACGACGAAAGTTTGTGCACATTTAGGATCGTCTGGAAATTTAAATTCATGGATTTATGATCAATAAATGTCAATCCATTAATTGTTTACAAGAAAACATTGTTAATGTGAAATTTATAGACATAAGTTTGCACTTACGAACATTGTAGTCCTACAGAGTTTATGATGTAAACTATGATTGGCTCTATAAATATGACCGATTCATTTTCATTTTCAGACTTGTACAGACTTTGCAATGTATTTTAATTTTCTTTGTAAGGGATATAAACTAAGGAACGCGTACATATTGACATTCATCAGACCCGTCATCAGATTGTCAGTGGAAATTTGTGTGACCACCGCGACAGTGGAGCGGCCCAATGACAATTGCATTAGGTCATATTTAACAATATAAGCATGTACCATTATTATGTGATCCCACTTAGATAATCACGAGTAACATCACTTTCAAGCACAACGGGGCATCAATGACGTTATGACTGGCGGCTTTTGTCAGTTTGACGTCAGTTTAAACAAAGCAACGTGACGTCAAAATGACAACCTACGCCAATTTTAACGCAGATAGATCCACGGAAGTAGTTCCAAGGAAAGTCACTCGTGATTTTCCAAGTTCGGTAATCGTTTCATAGTACTGGTCAATGGTGTTATTGTGGTGCCATTGTAGATCAGTTTAGGGGATATGACATTGAAATGCCATACTGAAGGTGAGTTCAATTCTCGTCCTACTAGGCGTGAACAATACTTACATGGTATTTCCATCCGACGGCTGAGACTTTAAACAGTGATTCCTTCTCTATATGATCATAGCTGTTTCTGGGACGTTACACCCATCATTCACGTTGACATGTACTTGTAGATCAGCGTGCCAAACACGACCACGGAGTGTTTCCTTGCTTTTATGGAGTACCTGTACACGGACCACTCACCCATCGAGGACACGGACGCCATTGGCATCCTGATACTGGCGGATGAATATGGCCAGAACCGCCTAGTGAACCTGTGTGAACTATACATGACAAAGGAAGTCGACAGAAGCGTCACCAAGAACATTGAGAAATCAGAAATCGACGTGGTTGGAATATTGCTTACGTCACAGGTAAGCAGACTCGTAGACGGGCCTCAATTTATGTGAAGGCATGTACAATCTATTTAAGACAGAGCGTAAACAACAGTTCGCTATGGGTCTGGATGCATGCATAATCATAAGTCTACGTCCTTAGTAATATATAGATGTGCGCAAGACCGGGAACTAATCTAGCCATGGCCGATCCGTTACAATTTGATCAATAAATAGTTATCGAAATTAAATAAATATCTTGCAGTAACTGTCAGAGTTTTAATACTTTAACAAAGCAAGTTTTACCCTACTGAAATCCATTACGTCAAACTGCAAGCTTCTGGAGATTTCATGATAGCAAATGCATATTATTTGCCAATGTGTCAGCAATCAGCTGTGTGTGTGTGTGCGTGCGTGCGTGCGTGCGTGTGTGCGTGCGTGTGTGTGTGTGTGTGCGCGCGCGGTTACATCTCCAGTACTGTGCAATAGACGTATTTATAGTATTATAACAGAACAGAACAGAACATATCCTTTATTACGGCATCAATCTCAGACCACGCAATGGTATATGAGTGCATACATGTATACATATAATAAATTGTATTTTCAACAACAACATGACGGACGGCATGCACGTATATGAGTGGCGTTGTCAATTACAGATGCATTAAATAGTATTCGTTGGTGTTTGACATAAATAATACATTATCAGTAGTTTAAGACACGAGGGTGGTTGCAGAATAGATTCTACTTGAAAAATTACTGGCGGTACTCTAGTAATTGTATAACTGTTCAATAAAATGGAGTATATCCTGGGAGAAATTTCGAGCATTGACAATACTGGTAACATTAATACGTCGAGACAGGGACTGCAAAATGAACATTTGATATACGCGAGAATTTAGACAATTTCTTACGTGATTCCAAAAATGCTGGACAGACTAAAAGATAATGAAACTCATCCCCCAATTCGTTAGTGTTACATATAGTACAATAGCGATCTGAATGTGGTATACCCAACCATCTACCAGTTTAATCAGCAATCGATGATTTCAGGTTATAAAACGAACCATGTTTAAATACATAGATTTCGGTAAGATATTAAAATATGGTTCTATCTTCATATTATCCTTGAAAAGGGTGTTTAAATTGCCCTTGTTGGACACCTGGGAATGCCAAATTTGAATAAATTGGTCGATCAGTTTGTTTTTGATTGTACGGATATTTGTTTCCTGCATGTCGTAGTGGTTAGAATATCCAGTGTCATTAAGTATTTGCCGGATAAACTGTAACCACTTAAAATGTCAGCTATTTTGACTAGAAATATACTCCAACATTAAGAATGACAACTTAGTCTGGCTGCCTTTAATAATTCTATTCCAGAATCCTATAGCATCCGAGTTTTAATTATGATCGAAATTGAATACCGACCAAGTTCAGCATATAGCATGTATAATGGTGTAGATTTGCGACATCTGGTTATTTTCCTTAAAAAGTCGGTATGTATACGTTCGAGTATAGAAATATTTTCATAGTCCCACACTTCACATCCATATGTTAATATAGGTAACACTGTATGATCGAACAGTTTTAATTGTAAATCGATCGGTAAATGTAGCTTGTTGATGCGAGTGTATAACAAGTGAGTGGCTTTTCTGGCTTGCTGAGCGATATGCTTGCGGGCATTTAGAAAGCTGCCATTTCTAGAAAAGTATACACCTAGGTATTTGTATTTATTTACTGTCTCTATTGTTTCATTACCTAATTTAAATGAGTATTTGCTGTTTTTTGTTGTACCAAACACTATTACTTTTGTTTTCGTCGTATTTATATTTAATTTCCATGCATCACAATACGTCTGGAAGTCATATTTGTAGGCTATCCGCAACTTCGGCGACAATAATTGTATCGTCAGCATATAAAAGAACAAGAAGTTTTATAAAAATAAATTGTTCGTCAGTTCTATGTTTTATTTCGATACCATCATTATTATTTGCGGTTAAAAACGCTTTTAGGTCGTTCAGAAATAGTGCAAATAGTATTGGTGATAGATTCTCGCCTTGTCTAACTCCACAGAAGCTTGGGAAAAGTTGTGAAACTTCGTTATTGTTAGAGACACATCTTTTGATTCCATCGTACATATTATAAATAACTGAAGAATGGTCCGTTTATGCTACTTTGTAATAATTTTCGCCATAGACCAACCCTCCAAACAGAATCAAATCCTGTGAGAAATCAATAAACGAACAAAATAACTATTAGGGATTGCAATACAACAATGTGGTCGGTCGTCGAGTATCCTTTCCTAAAACCAGCTTGGTCATTTTATAAATACTCATGGTACTCAACAAAATTGTTTAAACGCTTATTTTGTAATGATGTAAATAACTTTCCTAGACAGCTAAGTATTGTGATTGGTTTATAATTAGCGGGGTTTTCAGCGTCACCTTTATGTTGGTTTAATTGTTCCTATTAACCAGGCGTCTGGTAGTATACCGGAAGACAATATGGTATTAAAAAGTGACAGATATATAGGAAGCATATGCTCTTTTGTTGATTTTATATATTCATTTAACATGTTGTCGGTACCGTCTGACTTTTCATTTTTTAATGTTTTAATGACATTTAGGATTTCCTCCTCTGTTATTGGACAATTTAATATTTCATCGTCTTCACTTATATCGAAGTTTGTTAGCGGGTCCTCTATATCAGACTCCTCGTCATGACTTGTGGAGTTAACATTTTTAAAATATTCGTATAATTCATCCAGTGCTGGTGACTTATTTTCTCCTTTATATTTGAATTTGTTTAGAAGTTTCCAAGATTCCTTTGGTTTACTTTTTTGTAACTTTCTTATATTGTGCTGTGTTTGTATTTTATATGCTTTAATATGTTTGTTCATTACATTCTTGTAATTTTTACTAAGCTCCTGTAAGTTACTTTTATCTATATGATGTTTACTCAGTTGATATTTATTTTTGGCTTGGTTATATATAAGTCTTGCATTACGACATTGGCGTCCAAACCACAGCTTGTTATTACTTGGTATATGTGCATTGTTATTAATCTTAGCGACCCTAAACGTTTTTTGAGCAGACGCATCGAATATTGATGAAATTGTGTTTGTAATGTTGTTTATTTTTTGTTTAGATGGCCGCTGTTGACAGTCTATTAATTCATCATGCAATCTAGTAATTTCAGACCGTCTATATATCCGACAAATTTCAGTGACTTTCCTTCGTTCCAATTAGTTTTGGTTAAAACAGGTATACATGTAGTAGCAGTAGATACATCTGGTACAGACGTAACTTGGCGTTTTAGTAGTAAGCGCATGCTTAAAAGTGAATGTCCGTCGGAAAATAACATGTCTGTATCAAGTACGTCGAATTAATTAATTAAGTTAAAACAATCGTGTGCAGCTAGTGTATAATCTATTAGTGATGTATTCCTAAATGTCAATTTACCTTTGCCTCTATCTGTACCGACGCGACCATTCAGTATGAATAAATTGTATTTTTACATGTGTCAATCAATCTATGACCAGTTGAATTTACCGTTTTATCACAAGATTTTCTGTTAATGCTAACTTTACGGCTATCCAAATTCGTCACACCGTCAAAAAAGTGAATAGTGTCATCATCAAAACTGAAGTAATCTGACAACAAAGTATCAGATGTAGTATAGTCGACTAGTAAGGCCGTTCTACTATTTGCATCACCAGTTAGAATGACATGACTATGTGTGCTACACATTGATGTTATTTCCATTTCCAAACCCATCATCTCGTCATCATTAAAGAATCTAGATTGACTAGGTGGAATATAAATTGTTCCTATAATAATATCTTCCACGTTAGTATATGATTTATATATTTTTACCCATAAAACATATTCCGATTCCATATTTAGTGTGTCAATATGCATTGCCAATTTGTTGTTTACAAATATACCAATTCCACCGGACTTACGGAAACATTTCTGCTTTCTGTGTTTGGAAATGAAGGTGAAATTAAGTATGGAAATAACGTCGAATGTGTCGAGCTTCGTTTCAGATACACACAATAAATCATACTGCTCCAAGATATCTAGAACATCTGGGTACTGACAACGCGTTTTTAGGCCACATACATTTAAAGTCCCAACTTTCAAAAATTTCTCCCGTGATTCCTATTCAGAGTGTACGGTTGGCGAGATGGCCGTACTGACACTGATATCGCGTCTCTGGTCAATATGATCCGATCGTTGATCCCTGGAACGAGAAATACTGACTGAAGGCGAGCGACTGTCACATGGTTGCCTCGAACTCATGTGGCGAGAGACAGATCTGGGTTTGTGTTCTCGGTTATTAATATGCACGGTTGGCCGGTTTACATCACTGTGGGTAGGATGAGGAATTTTCGATTTTGGAATGTTAGAAGGGGCTGACGATTTAAAAATCGACTGCTGGTTTGGAACCGGTGGCGGCAAATAAGGCTTGTTTACTGGCAAGACTGTGTTATTATTGTCGCTTGGCCGAGACTGGACATCGGAGTTCTCCGTGGAAAGCACTGAAGTGGGACGCTCTGTCTGCACGGGATTACATTGTAGGTTGCGCGTATTGTTTTCCTGTATACTATCATTATTTGGTCTGCGCGGCTGCACGGAATTGGCCGATATTTGTGAATGGGAATGCGTGTGTGTGCTCACGTTGTGTATTGGTACCTTGGGCACTTTGGGGGGGGGGGGTGCATGTCAGGAAACACTACGGGTTGAGACGGGTGGTGTGGTATAATGGCGACCTGATGAACCGCATGCAGACGTCACGCTGTTTGTCAGGTTCATACTGGTATACTGGTGATGCCGAGATAGAGAAAACAAGTGGTCGTTATGTTGACGCTGGTTACTTGTAGATTGCTGGAACCACTGAAAGCGCTGGCGTCGCTCGGCAATGGTCTAGAGGCACCAATGGGATCTGGGGTTTCGTCAATGTTTATGTAGGGCATGTTGATATCACGGCTTGCGCTCAATACCCGAAACCAATCCGGAAAGTCATCATGGACTACGCTATTGTTGAAGATAAGCTTTGTAGGATATTGAATGGATACCCTCACACCACCCCTCGATTTAGCTTCTTTAAATTTCGGCCATAACCGTCTGCGGGCGTCGACAATCTCTCTGGGGTAGTCACGGTCAATAACATATGGGGTACGCCGTAGGCGCCCCACATTACGCATGATAGACTATGTGTCGGCGAAATCACGAAATGCGACGATTATGTCACGTGTATACAACTGGCGCTTGTGTGGGGGGGGGGGGGGATCGCATTGGATTGGATTGTAACAATCTAAATCGAGCTCAGAATGTAGAAACTTCCTCACGATTTCAAAACAATTGTCTTCCTTTTTCATACCAAGTTGTTACGTCTACCACGCGCTTCGATATCTATAGATTGGTAAGCCATTGTTCTGTAAATTTTGTATGACATTAGATTTTCTGATTGTGTCTTTTAGTTCGATTGTGTACAATGCGTGTTGACAAATCTTAACAATTATTGCTATTGAATTTAGAATCAGATACAACAACCACACGGGTTCATGTTCAATCATTTCAGATTCACAACGCTACTCAGCTTGCCAACTGGTGCCTACACTTTATTTCGTCCAACTACATTGCCTTTGAACGACGATCAGAATTTTCGCTACTAAAGGGAGATAACAAGACACACGTGGAAGAGCAGCGGTGGCCTCCCGTAATGTACCTGAAAGAAATTGAAGAGTACGAGAAGAAATATGGCGACTGGTGTTCCATAATGTGAGCACCTTAGACCCGTTTCACTAAGCTTCGTACGACTAAAATGTTCGTAAGTGCAACTTTAGTATCGTCTGTAAATTTTAATTGATGGATTTACATGTATTGAGCATAGGATATGCTCATTAAATGTAAATCCAATAATTGTTTACAAGAAAATATTGTTAATGTGACATTTACAGACTATCATAATTTTTTTACGAAGTTTAGTGAGACGGCCCCTGGAAGTCACTCCCCCAGGGATTCTGGATCCATTCCATGTGGTCTGATAGCAGTTGTGTATCGATGTACAATGTGCAATATCTGATTGACTGATGAGGTCATAAGTCCATATCCAACTTTCGCGGCCACCTTACCTGGACAAAATTCAGTGACCACATGGTCAATTTCAGCTGACCAATACGTGATGGTCAGTCGGCAATTTCCGTGATATCGGCTTTTTCCGTAATCTCTCGGAAATCTACAGGTGTCACGTGATGTATGCAATTTTATCGATATGTAAATCGATAATCCATGTACATGTAGTGTGGCGAATCCACCATTGACCACTGTGATATTCAATTTAACGTGTCGGGTTAACATGTATCTCACTTCCCGAACATGTTTATTTTTATTGAAAATGACATTTATGACCACGTGAAAATGATTTCCAAAGTTAAATATGTTTTCCGTAAATGACATCGCAAATATTTTATACCAAATGTGGAATGAAATATTCTTCCTTTGTACAAATAAAGTTCAAGGAAGTTTAGTTTGCGGTAAATAATTCGCGATGATTCTGCTTAATTCCCTGTAAATAAAAACAACACATTTCCATTTTATACTTTGTGACACTTTCACCAATACTAGTTTCGATAATCAGTGGAAATCTCGTTAATATTGCCGTGAAATCAAGAGAATACATGCAACGATACAAATAGTTACAACCAGCTTAAGTAATTTTGTAAACTAACGTAGTCTGACCAAGATATATAATTCCCGTGTATGTAAAAAGGGATTTACTTAATTATTTCTAACCATATCAAATAAAGATGAAACTATATTAAGTATTGCAAGTTACAATTATGTCAAAGATAATCAAATAATACAAAGTCTATGCTGACATTACAAATCAGTAGAACATGTTTGCCGTACTGCAAATTTAAGAGAACACTTTTTATTATCCTTATGAACGTGAATTGCACTATTATCAATGGAATTACAAATTTATTCACACAAATAACATTAATACTATGTCAGTTGCTATAGGTGTATATTATGATCAGATTGCGCGGATGCAGACCTTGTATGCGTGTATGCTAGTTTCTAATCGATTTTTAAAATGTGTACGTGTATGTGTATGAGTCTCATCGGGACGTACACTGTTCGTTAATCATTATGTAGCCTGCACTATAGGTAAATACAGATGACCGATGTACTCGTTATATATATTCTCAGAATGGCGAACTTTTTTTAATTTAATATTTATTTCGGGCAATATACATGTAGCCTAATTCAAGGAGGTTTAGTTTAGTTTGCAGTAAATAATTCGCGATGGTTCTGCTTAATTCCCTGGAAATAAAAACAACACATTTCCATTTATTGACAATTTTATAATTTGTAACACTTTCACCAATACTAGTTTCGATAATCGGTATAAATCCCGTTAATGTTGCCGGGAAATCAAGAGAAAACATGCAACTAACGTAGTCTGACCAAGATTTATAATTCCCGTGTACGTAAAAAGGGAATTAAGTTAATTATATCTAACCATATCAAATAAAGATGAAATTATACTAAGTATTTCAAGTTGCAATTATCTAAAATATAATCAAATAATACAAAGTCTATGCTGAAATTACAAATCAGTATGTCAGTTGCTATAGGTGTATACTATGATCAGACTGCGCAGATGCAGACCGTATACATGCATGCGTGTATGCTGTTTTCTAATCGAATTTTAAATGTGTACGTGTATGAGTCTGATCTGGGCATACACTGTTCATTAACCATTATGAAGCCTGCACTATAGTTATGCGGAGAAATCAACCACATACAGTATGCAACGTGAAACGGAAACCAGCATAGCCCCGGGTATAAGATAACCGAATGCAAACAATTATACCAGCAATCCCGGACGGACGGATAGAAAATATATCGGACCAGTTACGCGCGGCAAGAAAAAGGCAACATCTCCCTTGATCGAACTGGCAGAACACAAACAAATCCGTGAAAATGACAAAGACGGTGAAAAACAACCGGGAAATACAGACAGCATACTTATATCGATAGCTAGTGACCAATCCCATATGCTAACACAATTCCGCACCCCCCGCAGTGATTATCCCCGGTGAAAATACATGTATATCGAATAACAAAGAAAACGGTAACCAGCTGACCAACAACTTATCGAGTGACATATCGCGAAACTGGACGCGCAGCGAATAAAACTGTAGATACTGATCGGACGAGGTCGCACGATGTAGCACGCAAAATGACCATGCCTCATAATAGTGCACAAATGCCGGACAGCAGTAACAATAGATTGGGTGGTCAGTCGGCTATTCATCAACCGCATTCAGCCCATAATACTGCGAGAGCTAACAATAGCCGCGACGGTTCAGCTGGCACGACGAACAGTACATAGGGTCACGTGGGAGGACTTACTTGTATAAAACGCACAAGCACGATTTCTAGTTGTGAACAAAATAATTATTCACCTGTTTTAAATATATTATCACTGAATGTATGTGCATTGCGAACACGACAAGTTTACCCAGAGTTTAAATCTTTAATATCTACATTCAATATTATCAGTATGCAAGAAACGAAACTGGATGATTTAGACATATCAACAGTCATGCTGAACGATTACAATATTTTGTTTAAAAACAGGAAAAGTATATCGAAATATAAATCCGGTGGCATTGCTGTTGCTATAAAATCAAAGTACTATAAGTATATAAAATAAATTAAAACTGACAGTAAACTTGTGCTGCGGTTCGCAATCTCCAAGCAATTGACATGATGATGTATTATGTGGAGCTATTTACATCCCCCCTGAGCGAACAAAGTACTCAGTAAATGACCCATACTTAGAATTACAAAATGAGTTAAATTCACTGTCGCCAAAATACTCGAATATATTATTCATTGGTGACACAAATAGCCGCACAGGAAAACTTAGAGAATTTATTGAACCGGATAGCTTTTTATGTAATGAACATAATTTAGATTTTATTGTTGATGAATACAATGAAGACTTATCCCATTTTCAAAACTCTGATGTTTTGCCTGAACGTGTTAATGCCGATAGCGGCACAAACACATATGTATATGAGTTAATAGAGTTTTGTAAATATAATAATATATTTATTTTGAATGGAAAGATAAACATATAGGTAATAAAACCTGTCGGGATGCAAGTACGGTCGACTACTTCATATCTTCACCAAGTTTATTCACATGTATAAATGATTTGTATGTAATGGAATTATGTAGTATGCTCTCAGATGTCCACAACCCAGTATGTGTTAGTATAAATATATATGGAATGTAAATGATTCAGACCACACATTAAATCATATCAAATAAGGAAGAAATATGTTACTTATGGAGGGAAAATAGAACAATAGAATATTTAAATAATTTCGACAGCGAAAAGTAAAATGATATAAATAATTCACTAGACAAATTATCGGGTATTGTAACACAGTCAAACATTGACAATATAGTTAATGATATAGGTTTATGTTTCACTTCATGTGCCAAAGATACATTTGGGGTTAAGACAAACGCACCACAAATAATAATACATGTTATGGTAATAACTGCCGAAAACCATTAAAAAAATTTCATCAGGCAAAATTTCAATATAAACTTCGTAAGACTGATAACAATAAAACACTTTTAAATGAAAAATGCAAGATATATAAAACAACCCTCAATACATATTACAAACAATATAAACCGGAAAAAGGTAAACAAACTACGAAACCTTAGAAAATGTAACACAAAAGATTACTGGAAGATAATAAATGGGAGTAAAAACAAATCTGATGTTGACTGCCCACTTGAAAAATTATATGAACATTTTAAGACTAGGCCAATCTGATGACTCACAATCCATACATAACCAAACAGAACAAAATGACGGAGGGGTAAATGAAGAAATAAACCTACCGATTACATCTGAAGAAATATTAAAAGAAGTCAAATCGCTAAAAAATAATAAAGCAAAAGGTATAGACTCAATCGTAAATGAACACTTAAAACACACAGCTCATATAATGTTACCCACATATGTTAAATTATTCAACATCATTCTCGATACTGGTGTGATTCCAGAATCATGGACTATTGACATCATAAAACCTATTTACAAGAAAAATGGTGATTTTAATGACCCAGGTAACTATAGACCGACAACACTTCTAAGCTGTTTTGGAAAGCTATTAACAGCTATAATAAACAACATATTAACCAAATTTGCAGAAGAAAACAATGTAATCCGATATTCTCAAGCCGGATTTCGCAAAGGCCATTCTACCGCAGATAATATATTCACGCACGCTTTAATAAAAAATAAAAAGAAACTATACTGTGCATTTATAGACTTCAAAGCAGCATTTGACAAATGTTGTAGAAATGGTCTATGGACAAAATTAATAAATCATAGCATTAATGGAAAATGTCTAGCACTAATAAAAAACATGTACAACAATATTAAAGCATGCGTGCTTGCAAATGGAAATAAAAGTATTTTTTTTCTCATTAACGTAGGAGTCAGACAAGGGGAAAACATGTTTGTACTTTTATACGCTGATGGCACAGTACTTTTCAGTGACACAGCAATATACCTACACAATTCTCTTACGGCATTTCATAAATACTGTACTGAATGGAAATTAACAGTTAATATACACAAATCAAAAGTTCTCATATTTTCAAAAGGTAGACCAGGTAACGAAACGATTTTTTCTAAGCAATTTAAAATTAGATATAGTAACAGAATACAAATATTTAGGCATATTTATGTCACAAAGTGGTTCTTTTTTAAATGCCAAAAAACATATCGCTAATCAAGCTACGAAAGCTATGTACGTATATCTTATTATCAAAAGTGAGAGAATTAAACTTGCCTGTGGACATACAAATTGACCTTTTTGAGAAAAACATTAAACCAATTTTGCTATATGGCTCTGAAATATGGGGGTTTGGTAACAATGACATAATTGAACGAGTACAATTAAAGTATTATAAATACGCACTTAACTTAAAACGATCAACACCGAGTACAATGATATATGGAGAATTATGTATATTCCCAGTGCAGTTAGATATACTTACACGAATGACCAGCTATATGTACAGAAAACTATTTATTAAAACTATGCGAAAGCGTATGTAAACCAATTTTATTATTTCTCACTCGAAATCATAAGTTACCAGTTGAAACTGGAAGGTGGGCTAGAACAGATAGACAGCAGCGATTTTGTAAACTGTGCAAACACGATTTTGGGGATGAATATCATCACTTGCTTTGCTGTAAAGAACTAAAACATGCTTTGTGATCCCTTTTGGCGGCCGGCGACCCACATGTAAACATGTTTGAATAGTAAGTTCAAATACTCTGTATGTATTGTATTGATGCCAACATGTATGTAATGACATTACTTTCTCATATATTGAATGTCATGCATAACACGTGTATGGAAAACCCTGCTCGTGTAATATTATCATTATGTGCTTCACGAAGACGGCAAATAAAACTTGTATCTAGATGCAGAGTATTCGATTTGTATACCCTCAGCTTTAGATTTCGTATCCTGAGAGTAACAACATATTCGGAATCTAAACGATCTAAATCTAAATGATCTAACGAAGAAAACAAAAGTTAAATTTTGAAGATCGGTCTAGTATTTCTGAAATTCGAAAAATGTCCCCATGTTCAATCCTTTATCATGGGGAAATTGTTTTTTCGCCATAAAATCAATATAGGACCAAATTTCACTAAATAAAAAGAAGGCCCAGTGTTAAATTTTGCTTTAATTTAAGATTATCGGAACAAATATTGTTTTTGCATTGTTCATATAGCCGTAAAATTTGGGAACGTTTCGTGAAACACAGTAGTTTCAGTCACTTCGTCTGTTGTACTTATGTTTAACCCTTAGAAGGCGGGAACCGAAAATGTCGCCGTCTGCTGTTGTTTCATATCTTGTATTTTCTCTAAATAAAAACATGGTTTGGCAGCATTTTAGAATCATTTCCATTGGAAATTATTCTAACATACTGTCAAAGTGACCCCCCATCTTGGAAATGATCTAACTAAGAAAAGAAAAGTTCAATTTTGAAGATCGGTCGAGTATTTCTGAATTTCGAAAAATGTCCCCATGTTCAATCATTTAACATGGGGAAATTGTTTTTTCGCCATAAAATCAATATAGGACAAAACTTAACTAAATAAAAAGAAGGCTCAGTTTTAAATTTTGCTTTAATTTAAGATTATCGGAACAAATATTGTTTTTGCATTGTTTTATAGCCGTAAAATTTGGGCAGGTTTCGTGAAACAGAACCGAAAATGTCACCGTCTGCTGTTGTTTCATATTTTGTATTTTCTCTAAATAAAAACTTGGTTTGGCAGCATTTTAGAATCATTTCCATTGCAAATGATTCTAACATACTGCCAAAATATGCTTTTCATGAGTATAATCATGGCAAATAAAGCATAAAAAGCCAACACATTTTAATTCAGCATTGTAAGGGTTAACAACGCTGGAACCGCCTGCGTTAATCTTGCCCAGATGTCAACGTTTCTAAACAGCCATTGGCAATCTTAACTCTCAATCAAGTAGTTTGAACCTGAGCTGTAGCACAGCTCAGGCGCAGCCAACCAAGCAGCTTGATTTTAAACACAATATTCAAGTATTTGTGTGTGGTTTTAAACGGTGTATAAAGCAAACGCATCATTTGATTTGATCAACTAAGAGAGTCGTCCAATAAGAAAATCGCGTTATATTCTAGTAATATATACATTGTATAATACATGTATTATCGGAGACTGAGATAAACTGCAATAAAGCGCACATGTTATTGCTGTACGCTTGCTTGTTTCATATGGCCTTATTACCCGTTGCATCTGTAGCCGATTTCACCAAAGTTGCAAAGTATACTTTTCTAGCAAAGTATACTTTGAGGGAGTAGTCTTTTATATTTCCGAAAATGCATTATTTCATATAGAACTAACGACTTCATATATTTGATGATTAGTATGCATAATTGTTATACTGAATTTATTACATTATCACAGCCATTTTGGCTGTATAATAAATAAATAATAAATTTATCCTAAAACTGAAAATTTCTCGCTCAAAGTATACTTTGCTAGACAAGTATACTTTTCAATGTTGGTGAAATAGACTACTGGTTTTCTAGGATCTTCATTCTCCTTCAGATATTATATTTCTTTTTTATCGTTTGTTTACTTAGATATTTCACAGGCTACCTCGCATGGTTTCAAATCACAGTTCAAAATGTCTTCAAACTCTGGTTGGTAGCAGTATATGCAAAGGGCAGCTGTCCCACTTATAAATGATGCGGTTTTGGTCGAACATTGACAGCAGCCACAGAAATGGAGTGTTCAAACAAAAGATCTACAGAATGCGGCGTCAAGAAATCGGGTAGAACAATGTATCTATCTTTTAGAGTCACATCGAAAGGTGATTCTAGAAGATAGCCAACTTGTTTTCCAATGATGAACCAACCCAGTCAGGATTTTGCTTTATATTTTGGCAGCGTGTCCGTCTGCAAATGCGTAATGCTAAATATTGAAATGGCAATGAACACCCGGGATAATGATATCTACTGTCTGTTCCACATTTTTCTAATGGCTATTAAACAATTAAGCACATTAAATCAGAAAAATATTTAAATGTAAGTTCTTTTTCACAAATAACAAAAAAGTCACTCTCCCCAAAATAATTTGTTTAATGAAATTCCATCAAAGATTGATTTTATTGCGAAACCTCGTGAGATAGCTTGGACATGACGTAAATAAGAAAACATTAGTTAGATGTTTCCATAAATAAACAAATATTTTCGCAATAAAATCAATATTGGATGGAATTTCAACAAATACAACAATTTGGGGAGGGTCTTTTAGCTTTAATGTGTTTAATAGCCAAAAGTTTGTCGGCACAAAAACGTGGAACAGACAGTAAGTAACACGTTTATATTATTGCGAGGCTACGACAGATGTCCCACAGATTGTAGGCACAGATGTTCTAGGCCAGTATATTCTTCTCACCTGACGTGAAATGCTGGCGGCACTTCTCAAGTGTGATTGATTCCACAGGTGGAAGACTCGGACATAGTACCTGATAAATGGCTCAGTTGTAAACCGTTAACCCACACACCAATTTCCGTACAATAGACACTATAGCGTTTTCAAGGTAGGAAACAGCTTGGGAAATAGTCGTAGTTTCGGACTCGCTCAAACATCACACATTTAGATTTTTCTGCTGACTTATGTCTCTGGTAATCGATAAATGTCTTAGGTCTTCAAATATATTCACTTCAATGATCGCTTTGAGCATTTAAGCTTTTCATTAGTTACGGGCAAATTAGCTACCACAGCCAAGGCGATAATTGTGTGTACAAAAGAATGTCACACATTTTTGTGGGCTGTGGAAGCATAAATTATGTGTAAAATTTGGCTGAAATCCCATTACAGTCTCAACATATTGACATGAATCACTGAAATACACATCAGTAAATCCGATGTTAAAATGTGTGACTAATAAGTGTCATTCACTAACCTTGAATGATCTAAAACGTGCGTTTATTTTGATTTGCGTTCCAACATTTCGACATAACCTTCCGTCAACTTTACTTTCGGATTTCCTTTGTTATATTCGCAGAATGATCAATAATGACGTCACGGGAAAACCTAAACTGGAGCGTTACAAATACTACAGCCAATCAGGTGGCGATGTGTGTGTGTGTGTGTGATTCTTTCGGAAAGAAATATTTCTCTGTAACGTTGGTAGCTAAAACGTGTGTAACTAACACTATGCTAAACACAGATGTTTAAATGGAATATATTTGGGGACCCAAGGCATTTATTATTTGCCAAGTCAGTATTGTGCGTAGTCGGCAGAAAATGTTAAACGTGTGGTGTTTGAGCGAGCCCGAAACTAAGCCTGTTTAGGACATTTTCCCAAGCTGTTGCCCACGTTGAAAGGCTATACTGTGTATTGTAAGGAAATGGGTGGGTGGGGTAACATTTTTCAAATGAGCCATATGCAAAAATTAAACAACCGACAGAGATAGATGGGCATACTGAGTGATATGTAGCTTGGTGGTACTAATTGCCGATGAATTAAAACACTTATTTTGATTTATTGTGATTAATATTTCGATGTTTTACCTAATAGAACATGTGCGATATCTCCTGTAAACTATTTACAAAAGTTTCGATTTTCCGTAAATGCCATTAAAGGTTGACTAATTCCGCATTTGCTATGAACATATCATCAACTATAGACATCATTTACAGAAAATGTCACAGTTTTTGTAAATATAATATAAAATGAAAAATCGCACAAAAGCACATGGCTTGTTTCATTTAATCATTTCCACCCTGCCTGATTGTACATGTATATATTGTAATTATGTGCATGTTTCACAATACATATCGTGATATGTTTGTACTTATTATTAAAATATTATAATCAATGGTGTTATCAGAGTCCTTCAGTCCAACCATTGAATATGGCATCGATGTTGATTCCTGCAACGGCGCCGATGGTTTGTTCCACACTGTGTTCCATACCTGGCTGCTATGCGACAGTCGTTACTTGGCACCGGCGTATAATCACGGATATTCACTGATTATTACACAAGTGCCACATAGTTTGTGCACGCTCTGATGTGGCTCCTCCGTGCTGGTCCAGATGGCAATGTTGGTCGTCAGTGGCGTGGGTGTACATAGGTCAACATAGTCGATTGGGAGCTTCATGATGGGTATAGTTGTGTCTTCCCTATACAGCGCTAATTCTTGAATGGTCAATAATGACTGTCGTTGTTCGACACCGCTCACAGCCGTGTTCAAACATACAGCGCGTGCTGTTTGACCATGGCTGTAGACAATGCTCATTCCGGGACCAGGCCAACAACTACGTAATGCATGTATCTAATGACGTTACTAGAACGCGCCATTACGTCACCATACCAGTTCAAAACGGTCTCACTAAACTTTTGAAATTGGCGCGGCTGCATCAGGCGATGTGTACTGCTGCCACGGACTATGCATGTGTACATCAGCTGTTTGAATGGAGCAGATTATCAAAGTACCGAAAGTACTACATATATATGCTTAAAGTGCATGATATTTCCGACAGAAATGTAACAAAAACGCTGGAAAATGTACTCACGTGTATATCATAAATTAATATGTAAAATAATAGAACGTTTACAACAGCTCTTAGCTCTAGTGAATAGCGACATTGATGTGAGCGAGTAGATAAAGCCATGCATGGACACCTAGTGGAGATATGGGTAAATAGTTAATTACAATGCTCTCGTACTGTTATTGGAACTTCATTGATTCTGAAGTACATGCAATGAGACATGTAGCCGATTTCACCACAATTGCTAAGCATAGTAGCAGTAGTAATTCTTTATTTTCCCCCATAGGAGAGTAAGACAAGTAAATTTAATTATAACAGGCATAAGTATGTGATAATATACAGACATGTGAACAAATTTATATACTAATAATAATAAGTATGTACATTATGCACAAAAAGAAATTAATTATGTCAAGCGCGTGTCGCCTTCGGCCACCGACTTACCCACCGTTGAACCATGTTCCCATTACACACCAACGTCGGCCCCCATGGAGACGATGTTAATGTGATGCGAACATGTGTCAGCAGCTAAGCAGTCTGTGCACATGGATCAGTTGCCGAATGCCACCCATGTCAGGCACGATGAAAGCATCTCTTTATTCGATACTGCACAGTCCCTAGCACCTGTTTCTTGGGCGTTATGTTACTTAATTGCATGTAAGACAATAGCTCAAGGGTGCTGCCATATAATGCATGGACCGTAAAGCTAACTTATAACACTTTACTCTATGATCATCGCTGAGCTCAAATACCGGAAACCCTGAAACCATGTCCACCACCTGTTTATGAGCGTTTAACTATTTTCGATGCAACATAGGACAGATGCTCAGCAATAGACTAGGTGCACAGTTTGCATCTTGGACAGTGCGTGGCGTATTTTGTCGAAAACAGTTTGCCAATGATAATTGCACCAGTTTTACAGAACGGTAGATAATCACGATACAGTTGAATGAATTTCCGAATGCCACAGGGAATGTATTGATTGTGTGTCCTTACAAATCCAGCCAAGTTTTCGTCGTCCTGTAGGCGTTGTCGAAAATCATAATTCGCCTTCTGTTGAATTGTTGTCTAGATAATATGTTTCCAAGAATCAATTCGTGGAAACACTGCCGCGCTAACATATTCATGCAGAACGTGCGTCAAGTTGTATTTACCGAACATACGGTAAATGTCCGGCATAATCCGACAGTCTTACTGGGTTCACTGAGAAATGTAATGAGACGATTAACAAACATCAGTTTTACCTTTTTAGAATTGTTTAAATTGCACAATTGCCCGAACAGTATAACTTTCGTTTATCAATTTCAAGTGCTATATGTAGTAATCCAATACAGCTCAATGCCACGTCTGTTCTTGTGTACCGGTCTATCAACTGCATGTATTTAACACACTGGCGATGTACGCGTTCCAGAGATTTGACATGCGTGTCTGTTAAATTGCACCATAACTCACAGTCGAAAAGTGCTCTCGGTAACACTATTGTTTCATATATACAATACAATACAATATTATTTATTAGCATTAAACATGTACAATGTTTTTCGCTATATACATAAATAGTCAAAGAGTGACTGAGATTGTTTAAAGATGTATCAAAATAGTATAACAATTTTCTGAAGTTGGAAGTGTCGAGCGTTAGAAGTAGCCTGCGACGACATGCGTCGCTGTATTTGTATGGAACGTGTATTTTTCTTTTTCGGGCAGATTGAGAATGTGTGCAAGTGACGTCGTAGTTTGGCAGATGTTTGATTGTAATTGGATGTAGTCCATGTTTGTGCGCACCACAGTATGCAAGGCTGAAATATGTTTTCCTGAGTTTAGAACACGCCTCGTGGATGTTGTCATTAATGTTCATATTCTTGTCGCATATTACGCCGAGATGTACATATTGGACCGTTTCTTTCACAACGTCGGAGTGAAGATGCCAGGTACGCGACGTCGTATTTAAGTCTCTATTGTTCTCATTGAATACAAAGACTTTGGACTTTCCGGAGTTATGCAGGTACTGGTCCTTGATCGAATGTTGGTAACATATATCTATGAGTGTATCTAGTCCATTTTTAACAAGTGAAACCACTACCATATCATCGGCGGAAGTTGGGCATCCATAACTGATAGCTTGAATTCTTATACTCTCAGATGATTGTAATGTGTTCATCAAGTCGATGATAATGAGTAAATATAGTTTCGGGATGATTACTTGCCCCTGTCTGGTACCTTGCCTATGGGGAACCAATCAGATTCATGTCCTTGGGACTTTACACAACTATGAACGTTTTAAAACATGCTCAATATTATTTTGAATAATCGAAAGTCAATTCCAGTTCGTAACTATTTTAACATCAATATACCGTGAGATACATGGTCGAACGCTTGTCGAACATCTAAGAAGCATGCGTACAATTTAGAATTGTTTCCTTTCGCGAAATAAACACTCTCCCGTAGAAGGAATGACGTCATGCTGCAACTAAAGCCGATTTCATAAAAATCGTAAAGTATTCTTTTCTAGCAAAGTATACTTTGAGGGAGTAATCATTTATTTTTCCCAAAATGCACTATTTCATATAGAACTAACCATTGCATATATTTGATGATTAAAAGTATGCAGAATTATTATACTGAATTTATTACATTATCACAGCCAAAATGGCTGTAATAATTTAATAAATTTAGTATAATAAAAATTAATAAATGTATCCTAAAATTGAAAATTTCTCCCTCAAAGTATACTTTGCTAGAAAAGAATACTTTGAAACTTTGATGAAATCGGCTACTGATGTTTTGTTGGCATTAATTGCATCGTCTCTATCGATAATGTTTACTATCAATGTGTATGATCACGTGGAATTAACAACAACAGCAAGTACTGAAACTTTCAGAATCCATCCGATTGAAAGTACGTATTATTTTATATTGTCCTTATTATGTAACGTATTTTGAGGACATATGGCGCATCAAATGCGTCTTATTATGCTGCATTTGGTGGTCTCTGTATTTTCGCCCAAACTTCTGTCGTTTTTGCGACACGGAAATCGATTCTTTGCAAAAACGACATAAGTCTGTGCCAAACTCACTGTACCACCAAATGCATCTCATAACGACGCATTTGCTTGCCCATATTTCATCGAAATCCGTTGCATAATAAAGAAAATGATATGTCTGCGTCCTCCACGACAGACAGCAGGGTGTCTATATCTCTGGCCAACTTGACACCTTCTCGTGTATTCACTCGGCGTTTCATCTCGCTATTGACATCATACGTAAGCCCGCCAGACTCGCGTAGAAGTTCATAAAACATGATTCGGGTCTGTTCGAGGTCATGTTCTGATTGATTGTAGTCTATCAAGACTCGGTCGACGAACATGTCGGTCGGTAACTCTCGAACAAGCTTTAGAAGGCGGTGATATTCCACATGATCCGCCCCTGGACAACTGAGTTCATCGGTTTGTTCCACATCACGCACGATTGGGATCAAACACCATCGGCGATACCGTTAAACTCGGAGTACTGCCTTGTATGTATAATGACGTCACAGACACCTTCACCTCGGTGTTGTTGTCGATAGCCACGGGCTCTAACTCTGCATATTTGTTATTTTCTGCCATAATTGAAAAACTACAGCTCACTGAATATCACTGAATATCGCTCGCTAAATGTAGCTCACTGAACACTAATCATTTCATGTGGTGAACAAAGAGAAATACAAGTTTCTCTCATAAAACTCAATTTACTGCCAAATTACAGTTTTTAATAATGTAAATGTAAAAGATGGCAACTTATCTATAAGTAATTTTCCCGCGGTTTCAATGGGTTTTATCCACTATATTCAAGATTTAGTACGGAGCACAAACACAACTCGTCCACTCCACAAGTATGCATACTTATAAAACTGAATTTATTACATTATCACAGCCAACATGGCTGTGATAATGTAATAAATTCAGTACAATAAAAAATAATAAATTTATCCTTAAATGGAGAATTTCTCCATCAACGTATACTTAGCTAGATAAGTATGCTTAGCAATTTTGGTGACATCGGCTACTAAAGTACATGCAAGGAGATCTGTGGACATTTGCATTTGTGTCAATGGTTGGGAAGGTCATCAGTGTATCTCCAGATTAATCCGCGGGGACGATAAATGGTGGTGCAATGTATCTTTGAAAACAAGCAGGCAATGTGAAGAATGCTCCGGTGATGTCGGTAATATCATATAGTGTTGTGTCAGAATCTCAACCAATAACTGTAGTGACGTCAAGTGGCAATACAGTGTCGGTTACTTGTGACATGTGAAATGACGGTCTGTATAGCACGTCTGCATCGCATGTGCTACCGCACATTGCTGTTGAGGGAAATACAAACAGACCCTCATTGTCCACGTCAAGTTCTGACACTAGTACAAATTCCAGTATAATTTCTTAATATATTTGTGCCTTGAAGAACTTTAAAGGTACTATAAGGGACAGCCAGTCGGCAGGCACACATGTCACAGTGACCCCCACCCCCCACCCAGTGACGTAAATGTCTAAAGGCAAAATGTGAGTATGCCAATACAGACTGTGATATCTGAGCGTATCCAGGTTCGTAGCTCGTCCAAGTTAGGAGGCTCGTTACTGTCCAGACAAAGCAGTGACGAATATGCTATATACACTAATCCGGCCCCTGACCGTACATACTCCACTGGACAAAGTTATAACCCGACGTTTCCCGCACGTTTTTTGCCCAGTAATAGTATTCCAGTTATGGTGTCAAAGAGGTTAGAACCTAATTGTAATGGTCCGGTAATCAGTCATCCCATGAATTATCCACATCCAAATGACGCGCGTGTACAGATGCGACAGGTTAAAAAAACAGGTAGTGATAATGAAACAGGGGTGCGTAGTAATAATGGACAGACTATAGGTCACGGTGACCTGCAGACTAGTCAGTCCATGGACAACGGTACTTTCATTGACTCATATGTTCATAATGGTGTTGGTCAAAATCTCGGTCGCAGTGACCAGCAATCAATCCAAGGTAGTGAGAATGAGTTCTTCAATGCCGATAATGATCTACTGGCGTATATTCGCAAGCAACGAAAACGGTTTTATATTGGAGGCTTCAAGCCCGGTATCACCGAGGACATTATCTATAGATATGTCCAACAACGTGTCCAAAGCCGAAAATGGTGCGCATATTCACCATGTGTAAGCGGTACTGTGTTGTAATCAGACTAAATGTTGAAGATGATGAGTCCGTGCACGTGGCAGATTCCCCACAATTTTGGCCCAGAAAAATAGTGCTTCGGCCCTGGCTGTCTCGTGCGCAGTTTGCATCAACTCGATACAATCGACGCTACAATGACCAGAATCAACAACATAATATAGATTAACCGAACAATGGTTCATACAACAGGTACAATGAGCTCAAAACTAACTATAACTATGTTTCATATGCAAAGGTTGATGAAGACGTGGGTTCGTCCGGCATCAGGCGTGTCGGCAAATGTGGGGTTGGTTTGATGTGGAAACGACAAATTGATCAGCTCATTATACCAATTGATATTGATGACGACAGGATTAATGGTATTCAATACGAATTATCCAAGTCTGTGTATATGTATATATTTCAGGTGTATCTCCCCTGTAGTAACCATCCGATTCAAGAATTTTATGACTATATTTAGATACTTTGCATGCATTGTTAAGTATGTATAAGGAAAAGGGAGTTGTTATTATGATGGGGGATTACAATACTCACTTAAATGGTCCGATGCCTACAAAACATCTTGATAATCGAGGCAGAGACCTGTTGAAGTTCCTTGACGAAAACAATCTTGTGGCCATCAATGTTTTAGAAACGTGTGTTGGTGCGGAGTCCACATTTGTCTCATATGACGAGAGCAGCGAATCTATAATAGACCACGTTATTTTATGCGCGGAGAGTCTCGACAGAGTCGTACGCTGTGAAGTCCTCGACGACAGTGCCATGAACATATCGCTACATAGACCTGTGGAAGTCCTCGACGACAGTGCCATGAACATATCGCGACATAGACCTGTGGTGTGTGACGTATTACTTCCGAATGCGCAGGAGGTCGCCGCAAGTAGTGAGTGTTATATGTCAAAAGTGAACTGGAAAGGGCATCCGATTATCAACTGTGGCACCATAGTGAAGTACTGACAGCAATGTTGTCAGAAACATTCACGATACACAATGACTGTGTCAGTAAAAGTGATATTGACGTGATGTATGACGGCTTAGTGCAGTGCATGTGCGCAAGCAGTGAGGTTACAATTCCGAAAACAAAATTTAAACCATTTTTAAAACCATACTGGAACAACGAATTAACAGAATTACATCGCACTCTGAACAATTTGCGTTGGGAATGGATTCGTAATGGAAGGCAAAGAGATCGCGAAAATGTGTGTTTCAATAACTATAAATCTGCAAAGCGTGAATTTAGATATTTGCATCGGAAATGTGTTGAAAGGTACGAACAGGAGTTGCTCAGCGAAATCGACACAGCAGCAGAATTGGACTGCCGACATTTCTGGACATTATTTAACAGCCGTCGCAAACGGGGCTGTACATCGACTGGTTTTGAAATTAAATGTAATGGTGTAACATATCGGGATCCCGAAATGATAGCCAATAATTGGGGTAGTTACTTTGAAATGTTGTATACGCCACAAGATGACAATAATTACGACGGCTCACACAACTCGTTTATTGGAAATGAATTACATGAGTTTATGTCAAACAGTATTAATACGCCTGTAACAACCTGTGATATATCGCAAGATGAGCTGCGGCGGCAGTGAAATTATGTCAACGCGGGAAGTCAGGTGGTGCCGACAACATCGTTTATGAGCACATAATCCATGGAGGTGATCATTTGATTAACATTCTGGTCTTGTTTTACACGGTTATGCTCAAAAGATCATACACACCTATCAAGATGAAACATGGAGTAGTCATAGCGCTGCATATAGGAGGTATAAAACGTAAGGATGATCCAAATAATTACAGAGGCATTACTGTAAATTTATGTCTATTAAATATTTATGAAAGACTACCATATCATCGGATTGACATAGAACCAAATTTCGTCTCTACAAGGCGGTTTTCAGAAAGTCCTTATTTGTGTAATGACTTCATTCTTGCTGAGGGAGTGCATTTCATACTCAAAGGAACAAGGTAGTAAATTGTATGTATGCTGTTTAGATTCACAGAAGGCTTTTGATCAAGTGTGGCATGATGGATTATTCTTAAAGCTAAAGGAATTAGGAATGAATGTACCAGAACTGAATGCAATAATGGATATGCATAAAGGCATGACTGGTTGTGTCAGATATAAGAACTTGAAATCGGAGAATTGTAATGTACTGCATGGAACTCGACAGAGTGGGGCTATCTCCCCATTTTTCTACCAGGTGTATATAGATCAGCTGATACGAGAACTTGAACGTGACAACGATGGTGTGTTCTTATATGTTATAAACTGCAGCTCTCCTACCGTGACGGACGACATGGTGTTATTGTCATATTCGAAAAACGGTCTTCAAGCTATGATGGACGTGTGTTATAAGTATTCATGTAAGTGGCGGTATAAATACAATATTAGCAAGTGCAATGTTATTGTGTTCCTTCATTCTTGCTGAGGGAGTGAATTTCATACTCAAAGGAACAAGGTAGTACATTGTATGTATGCTGTTTAGATTCACAGAAGGCTTTTGATAAATTGTTGCATGACGGATTATTCTTCAAGCTAAAGGAATTAGCAATTAATGTACCAGAACTGAATGCAATAATGGATATGTATAAAGGCATGACTGGTTGTGTCAGATATAAGAACTTGAAATCGGAGAATTTTAATGTACTGCAGGGAACTCGACAGGGTGGGGTTATCTCCCCATTGTTCTACCTGGTGTATATAGATCAGCTAATACGAGAACTTGAACGTGACAAATATGGTGTGTCCTTATATGGTATTAACTGCAGCTCTTCTACCGTGACGGACGACATGGTGTTAGTGTCATATTCGGAAAACGGTCTTCAAGCTATGATGGACGTGTGCTATAAGTATTCATGTAAGTGGCGGTATAAATACAATAGTAGCAAGTGCAATGTTATTGTGTTCCATGAATCAAAACATGATTACGTAACCAGAAATCGTACGTGGCATCTTGGAAACGATGTTGTTGAAGAATGTGTAAATTACACCCATCTTGGATAATCTGTAACAAATATTTGGACACAAAGCAAAATATCTTGGACGCGACTGCAACAATTCGAGGAACTTTTAGGAATATTAGCAACAGTGGCATTCACAATGACGGTCTTCATCCATTGACGTCCAATAAAATCTACGAATGTATAGTGTTACCCAAGGCGTTATATGGATGTGAATTATGGAACAACACAATACCAGCAGACTATATAATATTAGAACGCGCACATCGACAGTGCATTAAATATATGCAAAGTTTGTCAAGAGGAAAACGAAGTTATATTGCTGTGGGGCTAGTGGGATCATTGTCTCTGCATGCAGAAATAGATCCCTGTAAGTTGCGGTTCTTAGGCCAACTAATATACCTACCAACTTTTAGAGTAGCAAAACATGTTTTCGTGAACCGTCTTACAGCATACATTAACAACTCAACAGCGGCGATCGGGTTTATTCCTGATATATATCGCATTTTGTTAAAGTACTGACTACTAAATGTTCTCGAAATATGCAGTGAGACAGGTACCTTTCCAGTGAAGTCTGTGTGGAAAAATACATTGTATAATTCAATTCGTGAGCACGAAAAGCTACTCTGGCATAACCGTACCGAGGCTGATAGTGATTTGACAAAGTTCAAGGTCATTCATCAAACATTGTCACCTTGTCGTCGTAAATTACAAATTAGCGATCCAATGTAATGATGTTTGGTGCAGCATTTGTCAGCAGTTTATATACTAATAATTTGAAGCAGTCCGTGTTATTTCTATTTGCAACATGTCTAAACATGCAAAGGGTCACCCTAAACACCACAAAGGGTGACAAATGTCACAAAGGCCACACAGGCTGTTCGATGTTACTTGTACGTGCGTTAGTAGGTGTTTATACCACACAATTTTATTGACTTAAGTAAAGTATTATGTTTTGTGGTCACGAGTTGACATTGTCAATAGATGTCCAGAAACGTTGATAACTTGGAAAGATTAACGCGGGCGGTTGTGTATTCATGCGCCCGCATCGATAATATTTTTGTCAATATAGAGCACCGAATTTTGAACTTGGATTGCCAACAAATGTCGGCCGCCACAACTACGAACGCGTCTGTACATACATATAGAGACTACCAGGGGGCCGTTTCATTAAACTTCGTACGACTAAAATGTTCGTAAGTGCAAATTTAGGATAGTCTGTACATTTCACATTTACAATGTTTTATTGTAAACAATTATTGGATTTACATTTATTGAGCATATGCAGCCTATGCTCAATACATGTAAATCCATCAATTGAAATTTCCAGACGATCCTAATGTTGTACTTACCAACATTTTAGTCGTATGAAGTTTAGTGAAAAGGGCCCCAGTTGTCTTTTGATTTCAAGTTGATCAGGTTCTGCACCGTTCGCCATTTCATCAATAAAACACCCGCTATGCGTCTAACAAGCCATACAAATAGAGAATAGAGGTTATAGTGCCTTTTGCTATCAAGTTTATCAGACAAGGCTAGGAAACGTGTAGGCCGAGCCCGATAAACTTGACATCGAAAGCCAATAGCATGGTATTCCATGTATCGGGTAATGTTACATCATTCGGATGTTGTTATCTACTGAGCCCCGCAGGGGACGTAGTATTCTTTTTTTTATTTATTCGTTCCCACGAAATACAAATTTGTTCCCACGAAATAACAATTCGTTCCCTCAATTTATCAATTCGTTCCCACGAATTAACAATTCGTTCCCTCAATTTAACAATTCGTTCCCACGGGAAATAACTTTGCAGATGATTCTTTAGTTTAGTTCATACAATATTTTATTTCAGATTGAATACATGTATGCGTCAACATCCATGGACAGATATTGTGAATAAGGATTAGAAAACCAGCTCAATGTGAGCTAATGTGAATTCTTCTCCTTTGATTCTTTAACGATTAATTGGTAAGTAATACTGATCACCGAGCGGACTGTCCGATCTAAGCTAGACTGGATGCCATCATGTTCAGGTCCTGTTTGTGGGTCCACATCACACTAATGATGGATACTGTCTAGTTACTGATCCGCATGCTTCAGCACTATCCCACGTCATCTTAATCCAGTGTGTACGACACATGGCGTTAATGCTGTATGTTGTGATCACACATGTGCCAGCCTGACGATGATGCTAACATTTAGAGCAGGTGATCACCAGGACATCCTTCATGCTTTTCCTCGAATGTTAGGGTGTATGACGACACATTGCATTGTCGTCATGAAAAACTGATGGTCCTTCTGAAAATCTTGTAGTCTTAGACCATTCGACACCTGTTAGTGTATTTAGACCACTGGACACCTTATGGTCGATCCCATTCCTTATCAGTCTGCTTTCTTTATCAGAGAGGTGCCCACTGGTATTGGCTGAGACAGGTACAGCTGATACATGTACAGGCCCCTGCCAGTCTATATTACTATCACATCTCTTGTTTTCCTGATCATTATTAGTGTGCATAGTTGTTTTATTTCTTTTTTGTTTACTTTAGGGTGCATGTAAAATATATTTACAACAAATATTTACAACTTTCGACGTCTTTAACAGAAAATATTGTACATTTTTTAAATAATTATTTCATGATATTTCAAGCGATGATTCCAGAAACTAACGACGTAATATATATAATTTTCTAAGTAAACTTACAAAATTAATTACTAACTATTTTACCTACTCCCGCCCTAAGCATGAGCAGAGGAGTATTTGCATCCCACTATATTCGTTCGGATGAGACCAGAAATACCTGTTCATGATTTGAAGGCACACATGCATGCATTTGAATGCCTACATCTAAATCACAGGGCAATATCTAAGCCAGACACCTCCTGGGGTTCTGCGTATTATGTACAATATTCAGAATATGTGTATGATGTGACTGAAATTGTATCTGACAGGAGAATGCTTGTGCAACAGGCCATGTGTTGCAAATGTGATAACTAAACAAATATATGTCCTGGAGTGGCGTATAGTGTTGTTAGTTTAGTGGTCCTGGTGTGTGCACAAGTGGATAAAGCCTGGCAGGGATGACAAAATGGTTCAAATATTCCTAATTATGATTTAAAACCAGTAGAAAGTCAGAGAAATAAAAATTGACACGAAAACAAAAAATCGCCTTATTAATCTCTAATAATAGGCATTTAGAGGCAATATTTTGTTTTTATGGCAATTTCATTTCTCTGACTTTTTGCTGGTGTCTATTCATAATTATAATTGTTGACCACTTTACCATCCTTAGCTCCCGATATTCACCTGTGAATTAGGTTAGCGGAGTGAGACAGCGCTCACTATTCACTAACGTCATTATATTGATCCTTATTTCCCGCGCCTACAGCCACTATATTTCTACTACACAATTGTGTTCTGGTACACATCATAACTATGACATGTTCGTTTACACGAGCTCTTTGATCGCGTTTGGGTATATTTTATCATCCTTGTCCACATATAACGCAAATTACCTAGTTTATCATCTATATAGACTGATATGTATATATTCTCACATACCTCTCTAGTCATATTGGATTGATAATGCATTATAGTAAATACTTGAACAAGGTACATGTATCTATATTTATATGGGCTCGATGGTTAATACCAGTGACTGAAACCAATTGCATCCAGTGAGATAAAATAATAATCAATAAACCAATATGCCATTATTGCAGACTAATACGATTGGTACACCAAGTACATGTTTATGTAACGTAACATTTTTATGAAATACATTTTTAGTAAATGGTGACATATTGTACGGATAATCATTTTTATCCCGTCAACACAGTGCGTATGTACCGTGAAACACGGTGCCGTGAAACATTTTTGATATCCAGTCAATACTATTTTTGCATTTTACAGCCATTTGTAGGTGTTGACGGGATAAATAGAATAGTAGGTTATTGCCGTGAATGGGAAAACATATCTGGCGCGGCACGGAAACGGGATGTGCTCGGCAGAGCCTCGCCCATCCCGTTTCCTGAGCCTTGCCAGATATGTTTTCCCATTCACGGCACTAACCTACTATTCTCTATCTATTTTCCTTATTTCTGAACCAAAATATATGTTGTGACCACTCATTTGAACCGTCTCGGCGAGACGGTTCAAATGAGTGGTCACAACATATACTTCTGCTGAGAAATAAAGAAATTCCTGAGCCTTGCCTGATATTTTTTCCCATTCACGGCACTAACCTACTATTCTCTATTTTGGTTGTCACTGGAGAACTGGGGCCTATTGGTTTTCTATTCTCTATATCGCACACCTGCTGATGACCAGTATATATATTATTTACCCAACATTAAACCAATATGAACTATATTGTTTGCCAAAAATATATTTGCCCATCTAACAAAATGTCTTTACAACTTAAGAACATTATTTTGGTTTATCATGGCACATATTTTGTTTATCAAAGCTTCAGATAGTGGCCATGTGTATTATGCTAATTGTGCTAACACAATATTTTGTGTCTCCTTATTATATTCACGAAATGAATTGATATTTTATTGAATTGATATTTTATGTCAGTTCGTCAATGAGTTAGATAATAACTGTATATCAATTGTTTTGTAATTTTAACATTTTTATGAAGGTCATTTTTAATTTATGCCAAATCACCCACCCTATGACGTATATATTGTAATGTTATTGCATTCAACCGTATCAAAACATGCATGCACACTATTCTGAATGTTTTGGTTTATGTTTACGAGAACATGGGTGAATGTGGATATTGAATTTAGCATAGTTTACTCATATATTGCTACTGTTATTGCGGCCATTTTGAAAATAGCAAATATTGACTGGACATTTGATGTTACTTTTTATTAGGTATGACCTGCACATGTATTTCGATGTAAAATCTTAACTATGCTTAATAAACGTTTCATAGCGCTTACCGTTTTTGGCGGCCATCTTCGATTTACGAGAGGAAACTCGTACTAAATGGCATAATAATAGCCAGTACAATTGTTGAAATGACGTGTGTATCAAGAACCTTATGACGTTTAACAGGATATTTTCTTCATTGGTAGTCAAAGTGGTGGCCATCTTGAATTTTACAAATACAAATGTGTCAATTCCTTCACATTTTCACATATATCTACCAAATATAGTAATATTCAGGCGTTAGTTTAAGTTATGAAAAATAATCTTATGTTTTTATATATCCTTGTGGAACAGTCAAATCTGCTGGGTACCCGCATCTATCCGAAGATTACACATCATAAAAGTCAGTCCGCATGCTACCCATTTGTACAAAAAATGCCATCAAAACCTTATTGTAGGCCTTTTGTGGGACCGTGCCTGTCGTCGATGACATATGGGTACCGTTTGCTTACGTATTATTAGAACATAATTATTGCTCCTTAAATATGTATGCGATGGAAGTCATTTTCAGTGATTCTAATAAACATACACATTCACTGATAAATAAGAAACACACTGCAAAATTTGTATACGCATATTCTGAAAGTATTTGAATAAACCAATTCTGAATGTCTGCTCGCTTACGCACTTGCACTTGACACCAGTCTAAATTTCCTCAGTACATGTAGTATACTGGAGTCGGCTAATACAGAAATTGAACTCGAAAGATTACTATGGAATGAAGGTATCGTCTACATAATTGGTCGTGAGCGAACTGCAATGACGGCTGTCAAGGCCCGCAGGCCAGACCGCGATATAGTGGCAAGGCCAGCTTCCCTTCCGCCGGCCAGACCGCGATATAAACGTGTGTGGCGTCTATTTAAGGACATAAATGCAACTGACGGGCTGTAATTGATAAAATCTACAAATCATTATGACGTAGAACAAATTGAGACATTACAATTTAGTTTCAAACTCAATGCCACGCATACCGAAGATGACAGTTTCGCAGACATCATCCGCTTTCCGTCATTACAATCCATTTACGTCCCATGGATGCGACGTAAAACATCACTCCTGCATCCGACAGATCTGAATTCAAAACTACACCCCGCCTGGCAAGAACACTTACCGTATTATACCATGCTATCCGACTTCATGCCATTCGATATATCCTTACAATGCGGGAAAATTGTCGTCTGCTGTTGTTATTAGCCGATCTATTTATAGATCGGCTACATGTATACATGTATATTGGTTATCCTCGATTTGTGAACAAGTTTGTAACCACCATTTTCTCCTATATTCGGTAATCCACAAACGCTAAAAAAAATTTATCACTTCCAAATTACATCAACCCGATAATTTTTCATTTTTGGCCATTATCTCTGTTTAAAACTTTAAATATAGCGAAATAACACAATTTGGCTATAAATAAACGTTTGAACAAGCGTTCGGTAAACTAAAGTTAGGCGGCTTGCCTTCTATTCGTTACAAAGCGTGATATATTGTATTTTTTGATTTGATTGGACCGGACCAATGTTGGCTCACCCAGCTGACCAATCAATCGAACAGTTGCCGATCACGTGATCTTGATATGCGCGCCAGCTTCATTTGCGAGACAACCAGATACAGGTAATATGTTTTGCAAAGTACATTTGAGTATAAATACCGCCCAGAATATACGCTACAAACTGTTAATTAACGGAACGAAACGGAACGGAACGGAACGGAACGGAACAGAACAGAAGCCTTTATTTGCAATATTCTCAGACCACACAGTGGTATATGAGTGCATACAAGTACAGAATAATTTGTATTATCAACAACAACAACATGGCGGACAATACATATGCATGCACATATGTTCAAAACAGAATATACCAGTACTTAATTTTGGCTAGAGTAAATCGTGTGTTATAACCAATATTGAGTATTACCTTTGTAGAAAGAACGTAGTTGGGGATAAATTTACAAGGATTGAAAGTATTTGATTATCACGCAATGGGGTTGGTACTGTTAGTTTATTGGGAGAAATCCGAAACAGTTACTGGAAAAGAGGCTCTAACATATTAAATAAACGACAACAATCAAATGCGCATACAAGGTCGCGTACTGCATACAACGAAACATGATGTAGAAATTTACAAGTAAAATAAAAAAATAAAAAACTTTTATGCTGAAACTTTAAAACTAACGCAGACATGTATTTCCAACATAACACTACTTGGCATATCAAACTCTGTAGGTTCGTGAAACCAGCAGACCCCAACTGCACTTCATCTCCAGATGTGGAGATGGCGTATAGGGTTAGAAAATATACGTATATAGCACGATGACAGCTACCATCCTAACATTGGGTCGAAAGTCGAAAGCATGTGAGAATACACTGTATCGTTGTGTGTATAAACAGCTACATGTATATTAGTTTACGGGAAACAAAGATATACCACTATCATTAGTGAATAGTTACCAATTGGCTAATTCGGCGAATGCAGGCAACAAACACAACGATACCATCATGTGTCCTTGCGTTTGCCGTCTGAATTCTCGAATTCGTCTTTTGGTCACCGATACGTTGGTCGGGGCACATCATGATCTGTTTAAAACATGGATAATGTAACACATTCTCTATGAAAAGCGTAGATATGATGTATTACAGCTTCCAGTATAAAACAACAAAGAAACTTTAACCAACGTTAAGCTGTAATCCAGTAAAGTAGATCCTACTGTACATACTTCAAATGACTGCATGGTGTACATACTTGATTTAACAGTCTTCGCGAACAGTATATACATGTATCTTGAGGTGTAACCATGGGATTCGACAAATGTATGACGTGCTGCTAATGTTTATACTAACCGTGTATGAATGAAATTGACAGAACACAACAGATAATATATGTACGGTGGTACCTCTCTCAACCGGATACTGAGCTAATATATGTGATCTCATTTTTAGAGGTTTCCTGGTGACGCATCTTAAATAGTAATACATGTTCACGATTGCAAAAGATATAAGTATGTCCCATAAGTGTTGTATGCCTGATTTACAGTGGATCATCTCTAAATCGGACACTCTAAGGACATCCCAGGGTGTCCGGTCCAGAGAGGCCTCATCGTACATGTATGTAAACTATCTCGATCATGAAATTGCATTATAGTGTAATATCACTTCATAAGTAGCTGTAAATTATCTATTAGTAGCGTGGATCACGATAAATAAACACAGTCTGTATTCTCGGAAAGGGAACATCAATTTAGTTTTATCTATAGATACAGCATAGATCCGTTGAAATTAGTTATTATTGAAATATAATACGTAAAAAGTAATATTTGTTTAGGTACTTCTTCCGTTGGTCTTGGAAATGGGGACATATTAGCAGATAATGGAACTCATCGCCTAAATCATTGCCATTGCATATGTTTCATTTACGTTCCGTATGAGGTATGCCATACCATCTACCTGTTTCGATTGGGAGTTTATAATTAGCTGTTCTAAATCGTACTATGTTCAAATACAGAGACCTTGGCAAGATATTAAAATATGGTTCTATATTTGTGTTATCCTTGAAAAGGTTATATAGTTTACCTTTATTGGATGCCGATACTCGTGCATGCCAATCTTGAATAAATAGATCGATTAATGTATGTAATCATTTAAAATTAGTGTTTTTATGGTTTGAGATAAATTCCAACATCAAGTATGATAGCTTAGATTGGTTACCATTAACTATTTTATTCCGGAATCCTAACATCCTTGCTTTAATTGTAATGGATAGCGGGTGTCTACCGAGCTCGGCATATAACATGTATATAGGCGTAGAATTTCCAATTTGTGACCAAACTTGCAGAATGATACCAATTAAACTGTAGCCTATTTCACCAATATTGCAAAGTATACTTTTCTAGCAAAGTATACGTTGAGGGAGAAATTTTCAATTTTAGGATAAATTTATTAATTATTATTACACTGAATTTATTACATTATCACAGCAATTTTGTCTGTGATAATGTAATAAATTCAGTATAATAATTTTGTATACAATATTGGTGAAATAGGCTACCGATTTGTGCCGACAAAGAGAACGTATTATACCATCTATTAATCGGACGGTGTAGCGGTAGGTCAAATTGCAAGAGGTGTTCATTTTCTATATTAAAGGTACATGCCCACTCAGTAGGCACAACATGTTCTTTATAGGAATTAAATAAGTGTATACTTGTGTCACTATTCCACCAGTTCTGAATATTACCAGTGCCCGCTACACAGATATAATCATTTAGTAATATTTATTTTACTGATAGTGACTCGCGGTGGTATCAGGATCTTTTCTTATGCAAATGAGGCATGACATTTTTTAATTATTTATACTAATTAAATGCGTCACCTGAAAAAATATTATTATCTACAGATTATAAAGTATGATCATTGCACATCAAAAAGTAAATACAGAGAGTAAATAGTAATGTCCATTTTTAAGGAAACACGGTTGTCGCTCCAGATATCAGTGTGGAAATTTACATCTGATATAAAATATATACTAATGTCAATCAATACGTGGGGTAATGGTGAATGGATGTTTATTTTGCCATGAAATGTCTCTGATATAAAGAACAGTTTGTGCCTACTGAGTGGACATGTACCTTTAATACAGTGCCCCCTCCTTTTATGGCATGCAATAGTTGGTACGAAATGGCAATTGACATGCTCAAGGATCACATGCACGCAACTATGGAAATGCATCGCAATTTACATTTCTATGTACAGTGTTGCCATGTAATAAATAAGTATCATCGAGTAGAGTGCTGACTATTATCAAAATACCCGTTACGCTCATTATAGGTCGAAGCTTCAACATTTCGCCGAAACGTCTTCAAATGTGGATGTGACTGGATACATGGGGCTTATTGATTTTTCCAACAGTATATACCCAGATCAGCCTGTGCATCCACACAGTCTGATCAGGATCTGCACTGTTCGCAATTCCCTTCAAGAAACACCCGTCATGTTTCTTAACAAGAGTTGTCAGAAGACAACGAAGCTCGCCTGTTGGCAGCCTTGATTCAAACTTGTCACAGTTGTATAAAAAAAACATGAATATTATATAATTTGACCTTGGGATAAGGGGTGTGCAGTAGAGGTCAGTGGTGGAAGGTGGGTCGTGGATTTGATATAGCATCATATAGCATATTAAGATGAATGCATGTATGCAATATCAATGCGCTCCCTGAAAAGAGAAGGAAAACAAAATTTAACCCAGTGTTAAGTTTATGAACACACTAAGTTGGTAATTTTCTACAGCATGATAGCTATTCACATGAGGAATGCATGTATAAATGTGCTAAGTTTGTGACATTGGCCTTGGCGAAAGGGGTGGGGGGGGGGGGTCATGGATTTGCTGTAGCGCAATAGCGTATCATCAGATGAATGCATGTATGAAATATGAAGGTGTTCCCTGTAAAGAAACAGAAGTTATAAAAAGACATTTACTCCAACGTTAAGTTTATGATGTTGATCTTGGGGAAAGGGGTGGGGTGGGTCATGGATTTGCTGTAGCACAATAGAGGATCATCAGATGAATGCATGTATGAAATATCAAAGCGTTCAAAGTGTAAAGAAAGAGACGTTACACAACATTTACCCCAATGTAAAGTTTATGAACATGCTAAGTTTGTGACCTTGACCTTAGGGTAAGGGTTGGGTGGTGGGTTGTGGATTTGCTATAGCACGATAGAGTATCATCAGATGAATGCGTGTATGAAATATGAAGGCGTTCCATAAGTTTGTGACCGTGACCTTGGGGAAAGCCGTGGGGGTTGGTTATGGATTTGCTATAGCACGATAGAGTATCATCAGATGAATGCATGTATGAAATATCAAGGTGTTCAAAGTGTAAAGAAACAGAAGTTACACAACATTTACCCCAACGTTAAGTTAATGAACATGCTATGTTTGTGACCTTGACTTTTGGGTAAGGGTTGGGTGGTGGGTTGTGCATTTGCTACAGCATGATAGAGGGTCACCTGAGGAATGTATGAAATATCAAGGCGTTCCATGAAAGGAAACAGACATTTACCCCAACGTTAAGTTTATGAATGTACTAAGTTTGTGACCTTGACCTTGGGGTAAGGGATGGGCGGTGGGTCATGGATTTGCTATAGCATGGTAGAGTATCATCAGATGAATGCATATTTGAAATATCAAGGCGATCCATGAAAGGAAACAGATGTTATAATACATTTACCCCAACATTAAGTTTATGAATGTGCTAAGATTGTGACCTTGACCTTGGGGAAAGGGGTGGGCGGTGAGTCATGAATTTGCTATAGCACGATAGAGTATCAGCAGATGAATGCATCTATGAAATAACAAGGTGTTCCATGAAAGGAAACAGAAGTTATAAGACATTTACCCCAACGTTAAGTTTATGAATGTGCCAAGTTTGTAACCTTGACCTTGGGGTAAGGGCTTGGTGGTGGGTCATGAATTTGCTACAGCATGATAGAGGGTCATCTGAGGAATGCATGTATGAAATAACAAGGCGTTTCATGAAAGGAAACAGAAGTTATAAGACATTTGCCCCAATGTTAAGTTTATGAATGTGCTAAGTTTGTGACCTTGACCTTGGGGTAAGGGCTGGGTGGTGGGTCATTGATTTGCTACAGCATGATACAAGGACATCTGAAGAATGCATGTATGAAATAATAAGGTGTTCCATGAAAGGAAACAGATGTTATAAAACATTTACCCCAACGTTATGTTTATGAATGTGCTAAGTTTGTGACCTTGACCTTGAGGTAAGGGATGGCCGCTGGGTCATGGATTTGCTATAGCATGATAGATTATCATCAGATGAATGCATGTATGAACTATCAAGGCGTTCCATGAAAGGAAACAGATGTTATAAAACATTTACCCAACGTTAAGTTTATGAATGTGCCAAGTTTGTGACCTTGACCTTGGGGTAAGGGCTGGGTGGTGGGTCATGGATTTGCTACAGCATGATACAGGGTCATCTGAAGAATGCATGTATGAAATAATAAGGTGTTCCATGAAAGGAAACAGATGTTATAAAACATTTACCCCAACGTTATGTTTATGAATGTGCTAAGTTTGTGACCTTGACCTTGAGGTAAGGGATGGCCGCTGGGTCATGGATTTGCTATAGCATGATAGACTATCATCAGATGAATGCATGTATGAACTATCAAGGCGTTCCATGAAAGGAAACAGATGTTATAAAACATTTACCCAACGTTAAGTTTATGAATGTGCCAAGTTGGTGACCTTGACCTTGGGGTAAGGGCTGGGCGGTGGGTCATGAATTTGCTACAGCATGATAGAGGGTCATCTGAGGAATGCATGTATGAAATAACAAGGTGTTTCAATGCCAGGAAACAGAAGTTATAAGACATTTACCCACGAACGTTTAAGTTTATGAATGTGCCAAGTTTGTGACCTTGACCTTGGGGGTAAGGGCTGGGTGGTGGGTCATGGATTTGCTACAGCATGATAGAGAGTCATCTGAGGAATGCATGTATGAAATAACAAGGTGTTCCGTGAAAGGAAACAGAAGTTATAAGACATTTACCCAACGTTAAGTTTGTGGACGACGCTGACGCTGACGCCGACGCCGACGCCGACGCCGACGCCGACGCCGACGCCGACGCCGACGCTGCCGGGGGTATGACATAAGCTCTTCTGCACTTCGTGCAGGCGAGCTAAAAAATGTATCTGATTGGTCACAATGGAAGTGACCATATAAGACAAACCATGTGATTGTGTACCTATGAACATGTGCGATCCTCCATTACATTGTATATGTATACATGTATACATGTAATGGAAAGTACATGTATTTAGAGAAACTGTGATATTTTCTGTAAGTGCGGTCGAAACTTGGCGCAATTTTCATTTGTTCTGAACATTTCACCAACAGCGAGGTCATTTACAGAAATTTCAGACATTTTGTAAATATTTTGATGACACATTGCATATCCTCTTATGTACACAATAACATGGCTTGTATCATGTGCCAATGATTGCAGGGCTTAGCAATCACACTGCTTTGCACACTTCAGGATCCAATGTTCTTACGGAGAGCCCAATCGAGAGGTCTGCATATCCAACATTTACCCCAACGTTAAGTTTATGAACATGCTAAGTTTGTGACCTTGACATTAGGGTCATGGATTTGCTATAGCACGATATAGTATCATCAGATGAATGCATGTATGAAATATGAAGGCGTTCCATTTGAAAGAAAATAGATGGTTATAGAACCTGAAAGAAAATAGATGTTATAAGATTTACCCCAACGTTAAGTTTATGAATGTGCTAAGTTTGTGACCTTGACCTCGGAGTAAGGGCTGGGTGGCGGGTCATGGATTTGCTACAGCATGATAGAGGGTTATCTCTGAGGAATGCATGTATGAAATATCAAGGCGTTCCATGAAAGAAAATAGATGTTATAAGACATTTACACCAACGTTAAGTTTATGAATGTGCTAAGTGTGTGACCTTGACCTCGGAGTAAGAGCTGGGTGGTGGGTCATGGATTTGCTACAGCATGATAGAGGGTCATCTCTGAGGAATGCATGTATGAAATATTAAGGCGTTCCATGAAAGGAAACAGATGTTATAAGACATTTACCCCAACGTTAAGTTTATGAATGTGCTAAATTTGTGACCTTGACATTGGGGTAAGGGCTGTGTGGTGGGTCATGGATTTGCTACATCATGATACAGGGTCATCTGAGGAATGCATGTATAAAATAACAAGGTGTTCCGTGAAAGGAAACAGAAGTTATAAGACATTTACCCCAACGTTAAGTTTATGAATGTGCCAAGTTTGTAACCTTGACCTTGGGTTAAGGGCTGGGTGGTGGGTCATGTATTTGCTACAGCACGATTCAGTGTCATCTGAGGAATTCATGTATGAAATAACAAGGTGTTCTATGAAAGGAAACAGAAGTTATAAGACATTTACCCAACGTTAAGTTTATGAATGTGCTAAGTTTGTGACCTTGACCTTGGGGTAAGGGCTGGTGGTGGGTCATGGATTTGCTTCAGCATGATACAGGGTCATCTGAGGAATGCATGTATCAAATAACAAGGTGTTCCATGAAAAAAAACAGAAGTTATAAGACATAAGACATTTACCACAATGTTAAGTTTATGAATGTGCCAAGTTTGTGACCTTGACCTTGTGGTAAGGGCTGGGTGGTGGGTCATGGATTTGCTACAGCATGATAGAGGGTCATCTGAGGAATGCATGTATGAAATAACAAGGTGTTCCATGAAAGGAAACAGAAGTTATAAGACATTTACCCAACGTTAAGTTTATGAATGTGCCAAGTTTGTGACCTTGACCTTAGGGTAAGGGTTGGGTGGTGGGTCATGGATTTGCTACAGCATGATAGATGGTCATCTGAAGAATGCATGTATGAAATAACAAGGTATTCCATGAAAGGAAACAGAAGTTATAAGACATTTACCCAACGTTAAGTTTGTGGACGACGCCGACGACGCCGACGACGCCGACGACGCCGGGGGTATGCCATAAGCTCTTTTGCACTTCGTGCAGGCGAGCTAAAAAATGAACATAGATCGCTATCAGGAACTATGAGTGTGCTATTTGATCAGGAGCTATACGGCTCACATATCGTCCCATAAGCCCCATTTCTCCGGATCACGTCCTGAAATACCTTTGGCAATTGCGATGTCTCGGCACTTACAGGTAATACATCTGGGCCCTTTGATTGATGCAGTATTGTTACCTGCGGGTCGTAAAGCACGCAAGTCCGTGTGAGCCTTGATATGCGGTGTTTACCTTTACGATCGGCCTGAGACGCCGCGATGACTACAACCCACCTGTACGCGGCGGGCCGAGCCACGTGGATTACAGGTAAATACCGCCACTACCGTACTGTACGACGACCGGGCTTAGAGAAACCGCTTAATGATGATGTATGCCCGCTTTTTTTAAGGTTTGTGTCTATGTTTGTGTCTACTGGTATGCTTATTGATAACGGGTGGTCAATGCAATACAACATTTTATAGATTGCTGCATTACTGTTGTGGCTAAAGAATAACGAATGTTCAATTGATCAAACTTATAATGATTATAGTACAAATACGACTCGCTCTTTACATCGGGCACAATGATCTTACAGGAGTGATGCTTTAATGTTATTTATTAAACGAGTTCATTGGTGCTATTCAGCGACAGAATCCGACACTTCTTACCTGTCAACGTGTTTAGCATTTGTCAAGAAACTCTATCAGGTTGAAACTCTCAGAGAGCACCACGACTCGTGAGCCCCCCCCCCCCCACCCCACGTGTAAAAAGGAAAGAAACAACGTGGGCTTGAACCCGAGACCTTCCAGTCTCTTGCAAGAGGTGCTACCCACTGCGCTAACGGACAAATTCGAGTAACTACGGATAGGCACGTTCGTATTTCTGTCACATCCGAAAAAAGTCCTGAAATATAATTATAGTGTGTATGCATATAGTCCAACTTATATAACAGTTTACTAACATCCACCCATACGTGTGGTGTGTGTGGATGTTAGTAAAATAGTAAGATGTTTTATAAGTTGGACAATTTACTTACACTGTTTGCTCACTGTATACGCCGCTGGCTTATTGACAACATGGCATGATCTGGTGTGTGCCACATCGCCAAAGACCATACTCATGTTTGTCAGCGAATGGACCAGCAAAGGTACTTCTGTAACGGTATATCCGGTATTTTAATACCGTTTCATATGCATTATTCAACACTAAACATATTTACAGCTGATAATATGACATGCTATTGCAGGCGGAGGTTTTTCTAATTATCCGAGATTGTATTCTGGACGCATTGATGATATGTTATCCAGTTGTATTAGCATATTTCATTTCGCAAGTCACAACCGATTTAAAATTCGTTGGAACATTTTTTGCTTGCATAATTGATTACCATCTGATCATCGTGACCATGCATGTGTGAAAATTACGCATATGCAGGGGCCATACATTCATCTTCGTCCCAGGCATAGGGCATTACAATATTGTTTTTAACTCCCGAAACATAGACTGGAGTGTTGCTATGTTGAGAACTTTACAACCTAACAAAGAAACATCACAGGCTAGCACGAAATGAAACAATTTCAAACACAGTATTTGTGTCCAATGATTGGCAATTTTTGTTTGCTTGTCATGTATGGAAAAGATATATGGCGTTCGCCTTTAACCTCGGATTTGTATGTAAACCATTTGCTTCGACAATTCAGCTTGTTATTTCCAGGGATAAAACGGTTGAAATTGAATTACGCTGTATTAGCCAGGCTATATCCTGACATCAACCGTCCTAACATCCAGCTCGCTCCAATTTGACCGCTTTGGAACGGTCAGTAACTAAAACCTTCACCGGTGAGCATTAACCTACTGAATATTGTCACGTGATATATAAAGGTTTTGATTGGCTCTATGATAGTCCACACATGTGCATATACGTGTCACAGGTGGATAAGAAATAGTAAAATGGTTAAAAACAAACCTAAATAAGTTAAGCTAAGCTAAGAGCAGACCGTGGCCGAGGGGTAACACCGTCGGACTGCCACGCTGGCGACCCGGGTTCGATTCCGGGTTCAGTTCGCGGGCGTCAATACTTCTGAGATACTTTGTATTTCCTGCTCTACTAGTCCTTTCGGATGGGGACTTTAAAAGGTGATCCCGCGATCAGATTTGAAGGAGAGTCTGTGCACGTTAAAGAACCAGAGAGGACTATTCTAATAAGAGCTATGCCCCCCTAGGGCAGGTTTCCTCTGTATCCACCTCCTTCCTTTCTCCCCTTCTTGGGAAACGACATGGAAGGTCATCGAGCCAGTGCCGTCGTTAATCCAAGCATTTACATTCAATAAATAAGTTTTTAAAAAGTGCCATGAAAACTAACAAGAGCTCCGCGGAGCAAAATGTCCCGCCTGGCGCAGTTTGATAGTATATAAGGAGCTTGTAATAACCTTGGGGTTAGTGAGCACCATGGGCTTTCTGTAGAATGATGCGGGATGTTGATACAAATGCATGTATGGAATATTAAAGCATAATCTGAGCGTTAACTTTTCCAAACACGGAAATTTCTAAGTCAGTGACCTTGACCTTTGGGGTTAGCGGGCACCATGGGCTTTCTGTAGAATGATGCGGGATGTTGTTACAAATGCATGTATGAAATACTAAAGCATAAACTGAGCGTTAACTTTTCCAAACACGTACATTTCTAAGTCAGTGACCTTGACCTTTGGGGTTAGCTGGCACCATGGGCTTTCTGAAGAATGATGCGGGATGTTGTTACAAATGCATGTATGAAATATTAAAGCATAAACAGAGCGTTAACTTTTCCAAACACGGAAATTTCTAAGTCAGTGACCGTGACCTTTGGGGTTAGCGGGCACCATGGGCTTTCTGTAGAATGATGGGCTTTCTGTAGAATGATGCGGGATGTTGTTACAAATGCATGTATGGAATATTAAAGCATAAACTGAGCGTTAACTTTTCCAAACACGGAAATTTCTAAGTCAGTGACCTTCACCTTTGGGGTTAGCGGGCACCATGGGCTTTCTGTAGAATGATGGGCTTTCTGTAGAATGATGCGGGATGTTGTTACAAATGCATACATGGAATATTAAAGCATAAACTGAGCGTTAACTTTTTCAAACACGGAAATTTCTAATTCAGTGACCTGGACCTTTGGGGTTGGCGGGCACCATGGGCTTTCTGTAGAATGATGCGGGATGTTGTTACACATGCATGTATGGAATATTAATGCATAAACTGAGCGTTAACTGTTCCAAACACGAACATTTCTCTAAGTCAGTGACCTTGACCTTTGGCGTTAGCGGGCATCATGGGCTTTCTGTAGAATGATGCGGGATGTTGTTACAAATGCATGTATGGAATATTAAAGCATAAACTGAGCGTTAACTTTTCAAAACACGGAAATTTCTAATTCAGTGACCTTGACCTTTGGGGTTAGCGGGCAACTGGGCTTTCTGTAGAATGATGCGGGATGTTGTTACAAATGCATGTATGGAATATCAAAGCATAAACTGAGCGTTAACTTTTTCAAACACGGAAATTTCTAAGTCAGTGACCTTGACCTTTGGGGTTAGCTGGCACTATTAGGCTTTCGTAGAATTGATGCGGGATGTTGTTACAAATGCATGTATGGAATATTAAAGCATAAACTGAGCGTTAACTTTTCCAAACACGGAAATTTCTAAGTCAGCGACCTTAGACCTTTGGGGTTTAGCTGGGCACCATAGGCTTTCTGTAGAATGATGCGGGATGTTGTTACAAATGCATGTATGGAATATTAAAGCATAAACTGAGCGTTAACTTTTCCAAACACGGAAATTTCTAATTCAGTGACCTTGACCTTTGGGGTTAGCGGGCAACATGGGCTTTCTGTAGTAATGATGCGGGATGTTGTTACAAATGCATGTATTGGGAATATCAAAGCATGAACTGAGCGTTAACTTTTTCAAACACGGAAATTTCTAAGTCAGTGACCTTGACCTTTGGGGTTAGCGGGCACTATGGGCTTTCTGTAGAATGATCGGGTGTTGTTACAAATGCATGTATGGATATTAAAGCATAAACTGAGCATTAATTTTTCCAAACACGGAAATTTCTAAGTCAGCGACCTTGACCTTTGGGGTTAGCGGGCACCATGGGCTTTCTGTAGAATGATGAGAGATGTTGTTACAAATGCATGTATGGAATATTAAAGCATTCCATTGAGGGAAACAGAAGTTACAATGAATTAACCTGAGCGTTAAGTTTTAGAAACAGAGCTAAGCGCAAAAATTTAACGATGAATGCATGTGAAAAGTAGGTGAATGAACCATGAAAAGTAGGTCAAGGTCACATGGGCTCCCTCTGTGTGAGATGGTTACACCGCAGTGTTGATGCATACCGAAGCATTACATCAAGGGAAACAGAAGTTGTAATACATTAAACCGAGCGTTAACTTATCCAAACACGGAAATTTCTAAGTCAGTGACCTTGACCTTTGGGGTTAGCGGGCACAATGCGATTTCTGTAGAATGATGAGAGATGTTGTTACAAATGCATGTATGGAATATTAAAGCATTCCATTGAGGGAAACAGAAGTTACAATGAATTAACCCGAGCGTTAAGTTTTAAACAGAGCTAAACGCAAAAACTTAACGTTGAATGCATGTGAAAAGTAGGTCAATGAACCATGAAAAGTAGGTGAAGGTCACATGGTTTCCCTCTGTGTGAGATGGTTACACCACAGTGTTGATGTATACCAAGTATGGAGGTCGTAGGAGTTATAGTTTTCTGGAAATTGAGCTAAACGCAAAAACTTAACGTGAAATGTTGACGCCGCCGCCGCCGCCGCCGCCGCCGACGCCGACGCCGACGCCGTCGACGACGACGCCGACGGAAAAGCTATACCTATGTCCCGCTTCTACTAAAGCAGGCGGGACAAAAATTGCCTCTAAATGCAGAATAGGCCTTTAGAAGGGATGTTTTTTATTCTCTGACTTCTTGCTGGTTTCTAAACAAAATTATAATAAGCTTTCCGCAATAATACGATATGTTTAACAATTCCGCAAAAACCAGGAACCCACGCCGAAACGTTGGAAAGGTAGGTTCGTGGCTTTTGCAGAATTGTTACAAATAGAATAAGAGTTGTGTTTAACCATGTGTTTCCATAGATAACAACAACCCTTTTCCACCTCTGATATGTGTCTGTATTGACAGTGATTTGTACGACATTTTCCGAAGATGCAACATACAATAGGACTAGTAACTTTAGTACAAATACAGAATTGTCAGTTCTATGTTGAAGTTCAACACCTTCATTATTATTTGAAGCTAAAAACATTTCCAAATCGTTTAAAAATAATGAAAATAATATTGGTGAGAGATTTCCCCCCTGTCTCACTCCACAAAAACTAGGAAAAAATGGTGAAGTTTCGTTATTATTTGAAACACATGTCTTAATGCCATCATACATATTGTATACAACCTGAACAATAACCCATTACACATGTCTGCAACAACTTGCGCCAAAGTCCAATTCTCCATACTGAGTCAAAGGCTTGAGAAAAATCGATAAATGAACAGAATACCTTTTTCTTCTGTTTCCGAATTATTTCTATTAAGTGATGCAGCACAACAAAATGTGATCAGTGGTAGAATACCCTTTCCTGAATCCGGCTTGATTATCGGATATAAATTTATTGTATTGGACAAAGGTATTCAACCATTTGTTTAATAAGGAGGTAAACAATTTGCCAAGACAGCTAAGAATCGTAATCGGTCTATAGTTTGCAGGATTTTCGGCATCGCCCTTATTTTTTATATATTGGCCTAATTGTTACCAATCAGCCACGAGTCTGGCAAAATTCCGCCTTTCAACACAAAAAGTGACACGTATATGGGGAGCATTAATTCTTTTGTAGCTTTTATATATTCGTTTAACATTGTATCAATACCGATAGCTTTCGAATTGTTTAATGTTTTAATAACATCTATTATCTCACTTTCCGTTATTGGACAGTTTAATATCTCGTCGTCATCGCTAATATCATAATTTATTAGTGGGTCATCCTCTTCGCAGTCATAGTGTTCGGTTGCATTAATATTATTAGAAATATTCGTACAATTCATCAAGCGGTGGAGATTTATTCATTCCGTTTGTCTTGAATTTATTTAGGAATTTCCAGTATTCCTTCGGTTTACATTTTTGCATGTTTCTTAGTTTATGTTGAGTTAATCGTTTATGCGCTTGTATATGTTTATTCATAATGTTTGTGTAATTCTTGCTTAGTTCGAGTACATTATTTTTATTCGCATTATTTCGGTGGATTTGGAACTTTTTTCTTGCTTGAATGTTTATTATTCTCGCATTTCTACATTGATGTTCAAATCAAGGCTTATCATTGGTGCGTGTTTCATTTTCGACATTCCGTCTAATGGGCGTAAACGTTTTTTGAGCACATGCGTCAATAATTGTTGATAACGATTCTGTGATATTGTTTATTTTATCTGTAGACGGTTCCAGATTGCACTTGTCTAAATCGTCTTTCAGTTTGGTAATAGCGGCTGAACTAACATTGTTAACGAACTCTACAGTTGTATTCTCATTCCACTTGACTGTATGTTTTTCCGGTGAGTTTTTATTGGATTTATTAGCTTCATTGTTTGTTAGATGCTTCAATTTTAATCTCATTTTTAATCATGAATGACCGTCGGAGAACAGTGCATCCGTATCTAAAACTTCGAAATCGTCAATTAATTTGATACACGGATGAGTAACCATTGTATAATCTATAAGTGATTGATTTCTAAAAGTAAGCTTTCCTATGCCCTTATCTTTACCAATACGGCCGTTCAGAATGAATAAATTATTATTCTTACACAAATCAATCAATCTGTATCCGGAGGCATTTTTCTTCTGTAGCCTATTTCATCAACATTGCAAAGTATACTTTACTAGCAAAGTATACTTTGAGGGAGAAATCATTTATTTTTCCTGAAATGCGTTATTTCATATAGAACTAACAAATGCATATATGTCATGATTAAAAGTATGCAGAATTATTATACTGAATTTATTACATTATCACAGCCATTAAATGGCTGTGATAATGTAATAAATTCAGTATAATAAAAATTAATACATTTTTCAAAAAATTGAAAATTTCTCCCTCAAAGTATACTTTGCTACTAAAGTATACTTTGCAATGTTGATGAAATAGGCTACAGATCACATGATTTTCGATCTATAAGTATGCTATTGTTGTCTAAATTGGACACACAATCGAAGAAATTGATTGTTTCGTCATCAAGACTAAAATAGTTGGATAAAAAGTTGTCTGATACTGTCATGATAATCAGATAAATCTGCTGTTCTACCGTTTATATCGCCAGTCAGTATGACGTGACTGTATGAACTACACATATTTGTTTTTCATAGAACGCCTATATTCTCGTGAATAGTTACAGGCGTTCTATAATTACAATCGGTCGATGGGCCGAATGGGGTTCGCTGCGGGAAACTTCGTAACATGAAAGTGTGCCAATACCAACAAGCTATATGTTAGTTCAATATTGAAACATGCTAACACCTGTAAACATTGATAGGTTATATTAAAATAATAATACGCATGTAATTTGCAAAAAAATAGCTTCCCAATGAAAATTTAGTTTAAATAGATTATCCGTATGGAGCCTCATTTAGAAACGTCTGGTACATAAAGAGTCAATATTTGAACCATTTTACTAAACGCCATAGTGTCATGTGTCCAATTTATTGGACACAGGACACTTTTTTTTAATGTAATATAACCAACAATAACAAATTTACGTTTAAAAAGTCAGCTATTTGTTGTTAAATGCGATTTTATTTTCATTGTGACGTCATACTATATTTCGTGTCCTGCCACCATTACACGTACTGGTTCAAGACATTTTGAAATTAAATTGCTGTCTTCATTGTTGATAAGCTCTACATACGGTAATACAGATACTCATTGTGTACTCGACGATTTGTGAATGCTACAGACGTACATTTCTGCAAATTTGCTAAAGTTGAGAGGACAATACGGCGACAGCCATGGCCCAAGACGCATCAATAATTGACCTACATTTTACATAAGTCTACTGGCTTCAAGACACGAAACATTCATTTCAGGTAAGAATTATTTCTTTATTACTGTTGACCAATATTTGAATCGTGCTGACTTCGACAGCACTTTTAACCACAGGGCTACTAAAATAATTCCATTGTATTTAATCTAACATGAATTCAAGTGGGTGGGGATATTCAACATTGCCTGTGCTTGTGCCGAGTCATTGGTTTTCGCGACCAATGTTGTTTCCACAATTGTTGTTTTAAATAGCTAATTTCTAATTTATGGTGCATCTCGGACTCTGTGTGTTTGTGGCACCTCGATACTTGTAGATTCACTTTGAATATATGTTTTCAGTCCAACAAGTCAATTCATTATATATTTAGGCTATTATCTGTTATCTATTCACTATTGTCTATATAGGCTTTTAGCCACTTAAAAAAGACACTACTTCATTCACCCCCCCCCCTTTCGAGAGTCAAATGTGTTTAAAAAAACTGTAACAACAGTGATGAATAAGTAAAAAATTGAGGTGTGCGAATCCAGGTACACTGCATGCATTTGCACAGCGGTGACTTTTCCCCGAAATATCATGAATATAGGCCGGTGCAGTATTTCTATTAAGTAAGTGTACCCGGCTTCGCACCGTGTATGTGGCTTTGCACACACCAATATTTTACATGTCTGATTATTCATGTTGTTTTCTTAAGACAAGTGTTTTCAGAAAGTCACGTGTTTACACGATTTAGAAAAACTATAACAACAGTGACCAAACAAGTACAAAAATTGAAGTGCAGTATTTGTATTAAGTATTTGTATTGCAGTGGGTGGGCTTCCTAAAATTTATTTGTACACAGGGTACCCATGTTTGGTCTGGGGTGGTGATGATGGGACATTCTTTGCTTCATTGGGGGTGACCTCCACAAAAATATGGGCGGGGGTGGAGACTCTGTTGTTGGGATTACAATCGTGTCTGTTAATTCTGCGCACCTAATAATAATTTTCTGTGAAAATGTCCATATTCCGTCTAAATTCCCTGAACATTCAAGGCAGTTCTTAGTCGAGATAATCACGGCTAAACAGATGGCTTTTACTATTTCATCTGTCGTCTATTATCTGTATCCGCCTAGCGGAGACCCAGCCAAATTTGATCAAAATATCAGTCCATTTTGTCCTTGAGTTTTGCGAATAATACTGGAATAAAATGATAACCAATGTATATTTGCATGTGTATTATTGGTTTATGAAGCTTTTTTTAACAGATCTGTTGTTGATCTATTCATTTAGTAAGCAGGACCACTAATCATTTTGACCATGTTCTGAATAACTTTTTACCAAACTATCGGAATGGGATAAAATTGTGACTTAGTATACCGTTAATCAGCTGATTTATTCCAAAATCAACATAATTTATTCTGACGTAAGCTGGGCAAAACATTACGTGAATTGTGCATTAGCCGGTGCGCAGAATTAGCCGAAATGACATTTTTTATATGCAGATCAGAATGTCAGTTTTCATTGGTTTGATACATGTACAGATATGTATGTCAGTGATTCTATATTTTATGTACATCTGGTGTCCCGGTGTAATTTACTGACAAATCACACAATTTATAAGGAAAAATTTTTTTTTTCAGTAAAGAAACTATGTATAATACCAATCCATTAAGAAAACAGTATTTACAATTCTTGTTATGTGTGTTTAGTTATTATTTCTTTTTGTTGTTGGCATATGTATGGTGCACCAAATGGGCATGTCCCGATCATCAATCAGCACAGTTCACAAGCCCGTAATTCTCAAATCTTGTCAATTTGTACTTTACATACATTGCATCTGAATTAAAATAGTTTAACATTGACATTAAGCTTATTCTGCAATAATTTGCCTTTTGTTGTCAAAAATACTGACGTTAATGTATCTGTCCCGCGAAATCGAATCATTACCGTTACGCTGAAAAAAAAAAGTAAAATCAGAGTAACCTCCCTTTCCTACTCTCAGCTACTAATGCAATGAACACTGTTTATGGGCGCCCGATTTATAAATAAACACGGTGGTAACACAACTTAAGTCATTGCCGAGAACTAGACGGTCTGTATTCGGAATTTTAAGGTTACACATTACATGCATCATTACCGTTCACGGTTTATACACGTCCATATGTATGTTAGGTCGACTGAAACCAAAATTGGTAGATAGACACACTTACACGTTGTCTTTGCATATTCTACCTTCATGATGCGTTGTATACAGAGGGGTGACAAATGGGAGTTTTTGAAGAAAAATCATTACCGTTACGGTCATTTCCGTTACAAAATTGTGTAACGGTAATGACGATCGTGTAACGGCAATGATAAATTACCATACTAACCAGTCAGTTGATGCGTCAATTAGATATAAACCAGGTCCCATCAGTTGTCGGTCAGTAATGGCACATTTATTCAGACCTACAATATATATATCAGGATTTAATTAGTAAAAGCTCTGAAACAACAAAAAACAGACACAGCTTGCAAGGAGTGTGGGTTTCTATTGGCAATCACATTAAAAGTAAACACTAACTTGAAGTTATATTGTACAGCATATTCAAAGTATATGTTTGTTATATATGCTGTATTAGTATTTTAAATAAATGGAAAGTCATTACCGTTACGTTTTTGTCATTACCGTTACATAATCATTGCCGTTACGCCCATATTTTTGGAGGCTGTGCTATTAATTAAATGTAGCTTTATAACGATGTTTGGTACATGTGGTAAAACACGGCATTCTATTAGTTGCCAAGCTATTTTGTTTTGCTTAACTTTACTGATTCATATTAAATACATGTTGTTGGGTTACCATAAATGAGAAATTCCACGACTTGCTACTAAATTTCTCTGTTTCGCACTAATACAATTAGCTTATCATATTCTTGACACTTTTCTAAACAGATGCCCCTTCAGTTGATGTTTTATGCCGTTGAAAAGAAAACAATGTAAATGTAAAGCTATATTTACGTCATGTAAATGTACGTAATGGAAATTACATTTCTGAGACCCCTGGTCCCTTGAAGTGGAAATAAAATTTAAAAAATGACGAGAACAATTGGCTATACTATTATAAATGTAACTAGAAAAAGTCGATGGCGCGCCAACGCAATATACCCACTTTCCCCAAATGCTAAGTCCGAAAGGGGGAAGTAATCCATGATGGAGGGTCGGATCAAAAATCCAAATTCACTTTGCGCATCTGCACATGATAACGAAGCTACATACCAAATATCAGGCGCGTAGGTATGAAGGTGAAAAAGTTTTTCGAGTTACGAGGAGAAAAATGGGAAATTCTGAGTCCGAAATGGGGGGAGATAATCCATGATGGAGGGTCGGATCAAAAATCCAAATTCACTTTGCGCATCTGCACATGATAACGAAGCTACATACCAAATATCAGGCGCGTAGGTATGAAGGTGAAAAAGTTTTTCGAGTTACGAGGAAAAATGGGAAATTCTGAGTCCGAAAGGGGGAGATAATCCATGATGGAGGGTCGGATCAAAAATCCAAATTCACTTTGCGCATCTGACATGATAACGAAGCTAACATACCAAATATCAGGCGCGTAGGTATGAAGGTGGTGAAAAAGTTTTTCGAGTTACGAGGAGAAAATGGGAAATTCTGAGTCCGAAAGGGGGAGATAATCCATGATGGAGGGTCGGATCAAAAATCCAAGATTCACTTTGCGCATCTGCACATGATAACGAAGCTACATACCAAATATCAGGCGCGTAGGTATGAAGGTGAAAAAGTTTTTCGAGTTTACGAGGAAAAAATGGGAAATTCTGAGTCCGAAAGGGGGAGATAATCCATGATGGAGGGTCGGATCAAAATCCAAATTTCACTTTGCGCATCTGCACATGATAACGAATGCTACATACCAAATATCAGGCGCGTAGGTATGAAGGTGAAAAAGTTTTTTCGAGTTACAAGAAACGTGACGGACGTACGGACGGACGTACGGACGTACGGACGGACGGGACACCCGTGACGAAAACAATTATACCCGTTTTTTTTTACAAAAAAAGTGGGTATATAAATTAAATTATTAATATCATACACTGGCACATTTATACTGGCACTGGCGCGTAGGTCAATGAAGGTGAAAAAGTGTTTCGAGTTAGAGGGAAAAATGGGAAATTCTGAGTCGAAAGGGGGAGATAATCCATGATGGAGGGTCGGATCAAAATCCAAATTCACTTTGCGCATCTGCACATGATAACGAAGCTACACCAAATATCAGGCGCGTAGGTATGAAGGTGAAAAAGTTTTTCGAGTTACGAGGAGAAAATGGGAAATTCTGAGTCCGAAAGGGGGAGATAATCCATGATGGAGGGTCGGATGAAAATCCAAATTCACTTTGCGCATCTGCACATGATAACGAAGCTACATACCAAATATCAGGCGCGTAGGTATGAAGGTGAAAAAGTTTTTCGAGTTACAAGAAACGTGACGGACGTACGGACGCACGTACGGACGCACGTACGGACGCACGGACGTACGGACGGACGGACACCCGTGACGAAAACAATATACCCGTTTTTTTTTACAAAAAAAGTGGGTATAATAAATTAGATAATATCATACACTGGCACATTTATACTGGCACTGGCGCGTAGGTATGAAGGTGAAAAAGTGTTTCGAGTTACGAGGGAAAAATGGGAAATTCTGAGTCCGAAAGGGGGAGATAATCCATGATGGAGGGTCGGATCAAAAATCCAAATTCACTTTGCGCATCTGCACATGATAACGAAGCTACATACCAATATCAGGCGCGTAGGTATGAAGGTGAAAAAGTTTTTCGAGTTACGAGGAGAAAATGGGAAATTCTGAGTCCGAAAGGGGGAGATAATCCATGATGGAGGGTCGGATCAAAAATCCAAATTAAATTCACTTTGCGCATCTGCACATGATAACGAAGCTACATACCAAATATCAGGCGCGTAGGTATGAAGGTGAAAAAGTTTTTCGAGTTACGAGAAGAAAATGGGAAATTCTGAGTCCGAAAGGGGGAGATAATCCATGATGGAGGGTCGGATGCAAAAATCCAAATTCACTTTGCGCATCTGCACATGTAACGAAGCTACATACCAAATATCAGGCGCGTAGGTATGAAGGTGAAAAAGTTTTTCGAGTTACGAGGAGAAAATGGGAAATTCTGAGTCCGAAAGGGGGAGATAATCCATGATGGAGGGTCGGATCAAAAATCCAAATTCACTTTGCGCATCTGCACATGATAACGAAGCTACATACCAAATATCAGGCGCGTAGGTATGAAGGTGAAAAAGTTTTTCGAGTTACAAGAAACGTGACGGACGTACGGACGGACGTACGGACGTACGGACGGACGGACACCCGTGACGAAAACAATATACCCGTTTTTTTTTACAAAAAAAGTGGGTATAACAACTGGACTGTCACCCAGTGGAATTAACACAGCTTAATGAATTATTGGTTCTACATCGAAACTAGAAAAACGACACCAATATGTACATAAAATATAGAATCACTGATGTCTCATTATTATTGAACCATGTTATTGTAGTTGCGAACAATAACTATTGCAATCTACTCATGTACCGTCTGTAGCAGAGTTACTATTCCATTCATACATGTAGGCTTCCTCTACATAATAGCTAATCAGATCGGATTTACACTTTAGTTGTTAATTGTGACACAATTTGTATATTTTCCATCTGAAAAAAAATATTATAAAAGTAATACGTATGGATCACGATTTGCCTGGTTTGGCCCTCAGGTACGTTTTCATCTTTCGCTCTTTCTGTTACCTGGCAGTTGAATTGGGTTATTGCCCATTATAGAAGTAGTAAGATTATTACTGATCCTACTGCTTTTGGGAGGGGCCATGTGATTCTGGTGTGGCGAGGACCTGGCATCAGATCAGGATCATCCTGATTTCAGGGCTGAGTATATAGTTCTTTTATTGTAAATATTCATTTCTTTCTGATTTTAGGATTTTCACCCCCCATTTGTACATGTACTTGAACATGTACTTGTACAGGTAATATATGGGATTTATTACTAAACCCATTGACCCGGCCTTAAATGACCGCATCTGTTGATAGGCCGTTAGACCCCAACAAACAAATAAATGATATACGTATGCTTCCTCTACATAATAGCTAATCAGATCTGATTTACACTTTAGTTGTTAATTGTGACCTAATTTGTATATTTTCCATCTGAAAATAAAAACTATTATAAAAGTAATACAAAACTTTTTACGTGGGTGGTGGTCGATTATTGAGAACGAGACGACGTAAATTAACGGTAGTAGTTCCTCTATATAGGAATCACTATTTGCCTGGTTTGACCCTTCAGTACATTTTTATCTTTGGCTCTTTTGTTACCTGGGAGTTGAATTGGGTTATTTGCCCATTATAAAAGTATTAAGATTATTACTTATCCTACTGCGGTTTTGGGGCCCAAGTGATTCTGGTGTAGCGAGGACCTGGTATCAGACCAGGATTATTCTGATTTCAGCGCTGAATTTTGTTATTGTAAATATTCAGTTCTGATTTTGGGATTTTCCCCCCATTTGTACATGTACGTGAAAATATACATGTACTTTTTCTTTTTATATGAAACGTGAATTTCGTCACTGATAACAGGGGCGATAACTGTGTTTCCATTAAAGGTTAATGGAAACTATATTCTGTCTGCTTAGTTTTGTTATGTGCACTATGATCGTACTTTATAATGTGTCAATAAAAATATTTGTTCTGGTGACACATTTAATTGGTATAAATAATTTAAAAATGTCATGTCTCATTTGCATATCAAAATAGCCTGATACCACCGCGAGTCACTATCAGTAAAATCAATATTACTAAATGATTATATGTGTATAGTGGGCCTGCACTCGTAATTTTTAATTTTTAAAACTGGCGGAATACATGTACCGTAGTTACACAATTATACACTTATTTAATTCTTATAGGCAAACTGTTATGCCTACTAGATGGGACCACAGGTTGAAGTACATTGTAACGGACCGAGGTCTATAAATACATTAAATATGCCTAAAAGCGTCCATAAACGAAAAAAAAAAGCTAATTTTTTTTTTGTTACTCCCTCTATAACACACACATATATACCTCGGTCCGTTACTTCAACCTGTGGATGGGACCCCAACTTTAGCTGCTACATTTAATTTGCGAACCAGATCTCTTATTCACTATTCTGCAGAGGAAGACTATGAATGGAAAACGTAACTCTGCTACGGACAGTACGGTTGTAGATTTCAAGAGTTACTGTTCACAACTATGAACAATGTGGCTTACTCGCTTACCACATTTATCCAAGTGTTGTGAGTTTGATGCCCGAGTGGGATGTAGTTCTCTAAGCACTGTTTCATGTTGGAAAGTTGCGGAGTCATTTGCTGAGTAATGGTTAATACTGGGGTAAGAAATTCAATAAAAGGCTAACCATGTACATAATAGTGTTTGATTGTTTGTTTCAGGGAAGCCGTCTACAGATCTCAGCCATCTGGATTATTCATCGAGCCTCTTCAACTTCACCCTGCAGTCGAGGCAGACACCAGCAGGGCTATTGAGATAATATATGGGCGGTTTCAGAAGAAGCAGATAAGGCGGAAATTGTTTCTCATTCTGCTGTTGAAGGACAAAGGCCACCAGAAGAATCGCTGCCTGGAAACACTACTCCACCTGGGCAACAAGTTGACAAACACTCGCGAAATGGGAACTGATCCAGTTCCTGACCTACACGAAGCAAAATATAGTGTCGCCATGACAGACTGTCATCATCTTAAGATCAGCGACATCTGAAAATATAACGCTCGAGGAAGAGCTTGAGAAAAGACAAGTTCAGTTACAAAAAATTAATTAACCATTTAACCAGAGTACCATCCATGCCAGTGGCAGTGTTTGTGTGGTTCTTAACTCTGATTTCTGCTCTAATCATCTAATCAACCTGTTGAAAGGATGTGTCGTGAAGACATGTTACTTCTTGTGTTGATGGAATTGAGAATGAATCTTATTCACACAAATCTGACTTGTGCAGTTTTAAGATTTGTCAATATTTTTTTGAATCGGTGACTTATTCTTGTGGTGGACAGAATGGCATTTGTACATTTCCGATTATGTGACACTCGAAGGACTAGATATTGAAATAGTCAGAAATATATTTACTATGCTTTTACACATATGTGGCTGTGACCTCAGTTTGAAGTAACGGACCATGGCCTATAAATACATTAAATACACCTAAGAGCATCAATAAGTGAGAGAAACATAAGCTAAACAAAATGTATTTACTCCATGTGTGATATATGGGAGTAAATAATTTGTTTGGCCTATTTTATTTTACTTATTGATGCTTTTAGGTATATTTAATGTATTTATAGGTATTGGTCCGTTACTTTAACCGGTGGCTGTGACTGGGAGAATGTGGTTTATGGGATTTGTGACCAGTGTAGCTCCTGATCAAATAGTACACTCCTGTAGCCTGATAATGATGTGGCTTGTTAGAAGCATGATGGAGATTTCATTGATGCAATGGTGAACAGTGCAGATCCTGTGCGGATATGTGTATCTACACTGGTCGCAAATCCCATAAGCCCCATTTCTCAGTCACAGACACATATTTGAGCAAATTTAAAAATCCTACCGCCAACCTAGAGTGATTAGCATTTAAGGTATTGCATTCAATCTTTGATTCATAAATTTTTGTTTAACGTCCACAGTCTATAAAGTCTATATTTGGTTGGTTTCACATTGTTTCAGATATCTTCGCAATAAAGGATTTTACTTGAAACATCCAGAATAGACCAAAGACAAACTTTGTAGACTTTCGAAGGGAAACGAAAATTTACGAATTAATGATTTATTTTTGTGCTATTATCATGATTATAATTGAAATCAATGCCCAATGGTCAAACTTGTAACAAATTACATATGTACAATAAATTTCGACTTCGAAATTTGACTTCGAATGAAATGGTGCAATTGGTTGATATTGGTCATTTGCAGTGCATGATGTGGCAAACAACATATTGAGGCATCATCTGTAACACAGTGCCTTCAATCATGATTCATACCCAGGCATACAAAGTATGTCGAGGTGTATATAGTTTTTGTATTTTCGTCCATCCGTAAGATTTGCGTTAAAGGTTTTTGGGTACCCATTATATCTGCAACCGTAAATCACATTGAGTAGAATCTTTATATACTTCTTTATCGTCATCCATATTTTTTATACTGTAGCACACCGATGTGGCTTTCCTGCACAAGGTCAAATTACTTAAAGTTTTGAAATATTTGCATCAAACATGTCAAGGTTTTTAAGTACACAATGTCTCTGCAACCGCAAGTCGGGTTGACTTGAAACTTCATATATATACTTCTTTATTAAGTTAGAAGATCAATATTTTCTTTCTATCGCCCTGGTGGGTGCATGTGATGGGTAATTTAACAATCGCGATTCATCCTTACCGGAAATCCGACTGGAGACCTGGTTTGGCCCTCACATACGTCTTTGGCATTTTGTATGTGACAGTTGAATCTGGTTATATCTCTTGTGTGGGTATTACGATTATTCGTAATCCTTTTTTAGGGAAAGAGGGAAAGGGGCCAAGTGACATTGGTGTGGTATGGACCTGGCATCAGGTCAGGTTATTCTAATTTCAGGGCTGACTATATTTTCTCGATGAAATTATTCCGTTCTGATTTTGGGATTTTCCCCCCAATGCAGCAGGTTAATACAGGATCGAACCCGTTTGCCCAGCCTTATATGACCTGAGCTGTTGATAGGCCGTTTAAACACCAATAAACAAACAAACAACTTTGGCATTTGGTATCCGACAGTTATATTCTTTATGTGAGTATTAGACCATAGCTGTTGATAGGCCGTTAAACACCATTAAACAAACATTCTATACGGCTTTCATGCACACGGTGAAGGTGAAATTACTTTGAAACTTGCGTTAAATGTTTTGAAATATATGCGTTAAAGTTTTAAGTAAACATATATTTGTCTATCAACAATCAACATCCATCCCATTTTATTTTCATTTTATAGCCCACGCATGTGACTTTCATGCCCAAGGTCAAGGTCAAATTGTGTTAAATGTCTTGAAATATTTGCATTAATGTTTTAAGTACACAATTTATCTGCAACCGTATGTTAGATCGACTGGAAATGTCACATACTTCTTTGTCAACATATTTTCATTCTATATCTCACCTAAGGCGGCTTTCATGCCAAAGGTCAAGGCCAAATGACTTTGCTGCGGCCGAGGGTATGTATGAGACCCCGCTCACCGCTCACTTGCTCTAGTCCTTAAAAGCAAGAATAACATATCTTACCATACTGATTTCTTTTGTTTTTTTCGGATACATGTACTGATTTTGTGTCCCAAGCATAACTGGAATTCCTTTTTGTATATTTATCACAACTTTCGCCTCACTAATATTCCAGTGTTCTCCCTTTGTTTTTTCACGCATTGATTTTGTATCTGGCACATGGCGAAGGTATCGTGGGTATTGTCAAAATCGGATGAATACATCATACAAGATGGCCGCCGACAGGTCATCCTTTAATTATAGATTTCGTCTTCTTCTCATGTACCGTTTGACCGACGCTGGTCAGACTTCACAGTTGTGGTGCGTGGGTGAAGCATTTTCATATTTGTTCAAATGGAGGTTGTCGCATAATCCAAGATGGCCGTCGTAGAAAATTTGGTAAAATTCTTAAAAAAATCATATCAACCATGTTAATTTTACATTATTATTATTTTTACATGAAGCTTGAATTGCCACTTTGATATCAAAGGGCGATAACATTGACTCTTTAAAATGTTAATGGAAACAACTATTTATTCTCTCTATTTATCTTTTGATGTGCAATGATCATATTTTGTAACAAGTCAATACAAATATTTTTTCAGGTGACACATTTAGTTAGATATAAATAATTTAAAAATGACCTGCCTCATTTACAATCAAAATGGCACGATGATACAACCTATCAGTAAACCTAAGATTACTAAGTGAATATTTCTTTGTAGCGGGCACTCGTATTTTTTAAAACTGTTGGAATAGTTACACAATTATACTTATTTAATATTTAATTCCTATAAAGAACACTTTGTGCCAAACAGATGGGACCCCAATTAAAATCATGATTTGCAACTTTGATGAAGGATGTCTGGCACCCAGTCATTAAGTGCAAAGGCACGACACGTGTCTTATCAGCTCATTCACAAACACCACATCATACAAAACACTTGTCACATGGATTCACCAGTGGGTGTGTAATTGCATCCCGTAACATTTGGTCAGTGGTGGGATTTTTTTACTTTAACCTACGTTTTCTGGGGGAAATAACTACCTGTATAATATATGTGAAAATCACTACAATGGAAGAAATTGAATGTATGTTCTCGCACCCCCTTCCAAACTCCATTCACAATTCTTCACCCCCTCTGCATGAATCTGGCTACTCCACTGCAGTGCAAAGTCGCAGAACAATGTTTGACATACAGCCGTTTGAATGTGTACTTGTGTGTGTGTAATATTTCTCAGACTTTTTCAAGGCAATGATTTCTGTTTTGATGTAATGTATGACCTGTCGTGAATTTCACTCACAAGTTCATATTAGTGCTTGTAGGAGTATTTGATATCCAGTATACATTTTCCACAGCTTTCACATTCTGTAAAACCGTCTGGAGTTTCGACAATGAAATGAGAAATGGCAAACATTTTCATGTGTTTGAATGTGGATTATTTCTGGCACTCATATCTTTGGCTTATAACGTTGTTCAAATTGTACTGCGTCAATTTTATCGAATTTAATATTGCATAATTTTATTTCATGACTTTCTTCAAAACGCCAGTTTTAGAAGTTGATGGTTTTAGGATTTTTATATCATGCACTGCAGTGTCGATGATAAGTCGCTAGGTGGCGTTGCCAAGTCGGATTGTTGTACTGTGCGGACTCGCCGAAACAAACCGCCAGTGGACGCGTAATGTAATCTCCCTGGGTAAGTTTATATATCGCGGGCTCAGTCAGCGTGCGACTAGATGCCGGGGTTTTTTTTGTTAGGGGAAAGTACTAAAATTGGGAAAAATTGGTGGGCCCGCGCAATATTTAAAAATTGCGCCATGTCAATTAAAGGTGGTGCAGGATGTTGAATGTAATATCTTTATAATGGAAAGACAGAGTTTAATGAAACATAACGCATTAAATGCTTAAACAGGTTGCCAATTAGTATCCCCTCGTCGACAGGCAAGAGCTGGTATATCGTTAGTCCATGTACTGCGTACATATGTACGTACGCTAGTAACACCTTTCATTTTTCAATAACTTGTGAATTGCTTCCACGATTTTGATATTATTTGACCATAATGTGTGTCTATGGAGCATGGTTTAGCATATGAGTAGACTCATATGACCCACGTTCGACCGCCCAAGGTCACGGAGTACTTTTTTATTATCAAGGCTGCCAGCGAGGGATTAGCTTCGTTTTAATGATGCCAGTGCGAGGGGATTAGCTTCGTTTAATGATGCCAGTTCTTGCATTATGGTATAGTTTGCTTTAATCTAACAATTTTCTGGTTTTGACGAAGAATCGGTTACCATGTATGTGAATAAAAATCTAAAGAACGTGAATGTATGGTGTGATACATATCATCGAACCGGTATGTCACTTCTATGGTGAGATACATATCATCGAAATCCGTCCGTTTGCTTGGAAAAGTTTCAAGAAAATTTACTGTAAAAATGACGTCACAGAATACGTCACGTCGGAAAAGCAGGTTCGGAAACCACTGATCCCATACCCTGATATCTATAACTTTACATGCTACTTGCAAACATGTAGTTGGCCTCAATAGTAATAACGTACACTCAAAGCGTTCTTTTATAACATGATCATTCATGTTATAATTGTTCTTGTTCCATTTCTAACTGCATCATCTGATGGTCATTAAAAAAGGGCGACTGGTTCAGGGGAATATACAGTACTAATAGACAGTAATAATGTCATCAGCATTTGTGAAGGATTTGCACAATTTAATCCATGACACATATTCACAGTCTGTATTTAAATAATCTATATGGCATAGTAAATTATTATTTACAAATATTCCGATGCCACCTGATTTCCAGACACATTTTTGTTTTCTGGGTTCGGACAAGAATGTGTAATTAGAGATGGAAATAACATCAAATGAATCAAGTTTTGTTTCAGTTATACACAGAAAGTCATATTCGTTCAATAAGTCTGTAAATTCAGGGTATTGACAACGTGTTTTCAAGCCACAAGTGTTCAAAGTTCCAACATTTATGAATTTCTCCCGTAATTCCTAATGAGATTGACCAGTCGGCGAATTATTTGGGTTGACCTCAATATCGCAAATTTGGTCAATAATGTTTGATCTCTCGTTCTTCGCACGGGAAACACTGACCGATGGAGAACGACTGTCACATGACTGCCTCGCACTGGTGTGACGGGAGACAGATCGAGGTTTATTTTCGCGATTATTTACATTCCGTGCGGGACCAATGCGTGTGGTTACACTGTCGATCGGATGTGGAATGAGCGAAGAGCCTGGTTCTTTCGATTTGGGGATGTTGGAAGGAGCAGAAGACTTGAAAATGGACTGCTGGTTTGGGATAGGTGGTGGTAAGTAAGGTGCGCTTTCCAGTGTCTTGTCACGGCTATTGTAACTTTGGCGAGATGGCGTGCAATGTGTGCCGGCGACCAGGTTAGTGGGTTGCTCTTACTGCACAGGAAAAACTTGGTCACTCGGAGTATTTACCTGGCTATTGTTCGGATTGGAATGTGTACACAATCGTGGTGGAGCAGACGACAATGGGTTGGACACTGAATTTACGCTCGGGAGACTTGTCACTGGAGCACTGTGTGGGATACATCTGGGGCCGGAAGTGATGTCGGGCCGATTCACCTGGTGTTCGGCTGGTGGTTGCAATCTCCGCAATATTGTGGCATTGAGGACTCTGTGGTGTAGTGGGATAGCTTCTACGCTGGCTCAAATCTGTTGCCGCTGGCTGGTTACCCATATATACATTATAGTTTGCCGATGTGGCTGAAGGGGGCAACATGGGGTTGGGAGTGTCTTCAATGTTTAAATATGACAACCTGGTGTCCCGGCTACCAGACATAATACGATACTGGTCGGGAATTCGTCTTGGACAGTAACGCCGTTTACCACTAGTTTAGCCGGATATTGTATGGACACTCTCGATCCTGTATTTGCGTTTGCTTCCTTGAATTTTGGCCATATACGCCTACGAGTGTCAACAATTTCACGAGGATAATCTCGATGAATGACATATGGGATTCCCCGTAGACGCCCCACGTTGTTCATGATTGTTTCTGTGTCAGCGAAATCACGGAATGCTACAATGATGTCACGCGTATACAGTTGCCTTTTCGGGTGACCAAAGGGGCGTGCACGCTCTAAATACATGTTGTCGCCATCTACTTGTAGATCATTCACTAAGAACTGTCTGACGATACCAAAACAGTTGTCACCCCTTTGCATGGAAATATTCCTCAATATGAGATTATTACGCCTACCCCGGGCTTCAATGTCTATGGATTTGTAAGATAGTATGCGTATCATGTCCATGAATCTGTTAGAGGCCTTGGCCATGTTAGAAACATCAGAGCGCGTACGTTGTAAATATTCATGTAACAAGTCCATACCTTTGTTCGTGTTGCTCTGTTGTTGCTTAATTTCTTGTAGGTCATTATAGATTAAGGTGAACTTCTCCTCCATACTGACGTGTGTAAAATCAGGACCAAAATTGTTCAAAATATTCCCACCATGCTGACCACTAGGCTGACCGCGACTACGCTGGTTTTGTACCACGGTGAAATTACCCTCATGACCCCCCGTCATTTCAGATTGAAGAGGCGCGAAACTGTTTTGTACGTCCACCGAATAATCCATCGCGTTTGCCATAATGTTCAATCCAAACGCGAAACAGTTACAATACCATGCACACTGATCATTTAAATTACAAAATATGTCCTGCCTTTGAGTTCATTCACTGTAGATTACCGATTATTGACGATTTCATGCACCGTGAATTTTTTTACAAACATTAGCCGCCATTGTTGTTGTTGTTGTTGTTATAACAATATACGAGTGGGGATTGTCCCTACAGTATATTTATACTGTACCGAGAGAAAAGTGGAGCCATTACGGCCCTTCTTAGATGCCAGATGTTTTGGGGAAAGTTTTGATTAAACTAGGAACTAAAGAAGGCAAAAGAAAATGGCCGTCATTAAGTAGAGTGGAGGTGACACTGACAATGCTCGCGCATTGACAATTCTCGCTTAATATTTACTTTTCGCCACAGGTCTCTGTTGCATATCAAAATACTCCAGATTTTTGTTTCTGAATGTACAGAATAATAGTCTTGTCTCCATTTTGTACATTGTCGTTGCAAGATCATTTCACGTGACGATGTGATGTCACGTGACGTCACTGCAGATGCAGCATTTTACTGAGTTTAATAGCAGCTTCACAATTTAATAAAAATAAATGCTGAAATGGACTGATAATGATATGTAGCTCCAGTATGCAGAAGTGCAATTCAAATTATTGTAATTTTCGTTCCTTTGTTGTTTATTTATGGTTAAACTTTATAAATCGCTCATTCTTTTACTTATGCATCAGTAAATGTAAATCCCCCCACCCCCCTCCCTCACACACACACAGCCAGGGAATAATGGGGCTTTTATTTTTGCTGCCGTTAAAGCCACGGCCCCGAGGAATCATGAAAGGTTAAAGCACCGGGGTACCCTGGGGGGGGGGGGGATTCACATTGACTGATGCATTAAAAATATGAACATTACAACAATAGCTATGCGCGAGCATTGGTGAATTATTGCTCAAACTTCAGACATATTTCAGTGGTATAAAATAATAACCGCTCGCTCGATCCTGGTGTAAATGTCACATGATTATTGATAAATTACTATTATAAAGTAGGGTTTCTCGGAGTTTGAAGAACATTGGGCACATTGAAACGCCAGATCAGAATGTCGTAATTTCACTGCGGAATATTTTGTTGTAAATTCAGCACCGCTGCTGCGATCCAACCCCACCACCACCCCATACAGTGCAGAGTTCTGGTTTTACCCAGTCTACCCGGCTCTAAATAACTTAAGTTACAAGTCACAATAGGTTGAATAAGGTCAACTGAGGTTAGGCAATAACAAATAAATTTATAGCTTCTCATCCACACCCTCCCCTAAAAAATTGCCAGATTATTTCTGTGTTTGTATATAGTTTGATGTTTACAGCTCACCTGAGCTCAGCAAAGCTCATGTGAGCTATTTTCATTACCGCTTTTTGTCCGTCCGTCGTCCGGCAACATTTTCAATCATCTTCTACCGAACCGTTTGGTCAATGTACACTAAACTTTACCGGCATGGTCCTTAGGTGAAGCCTTTTCAAAGTTGTTAAAAGAAAGTCGACTTGAATCCAAGATGGCCGCCGTGGAAAGGTTAAATCATTCGAACGACGAATCCAAAATCATCCATATGTTCATTTTACCCCCCTCCCGTGCCGTCCCTGTGCCCAATGTCAAGGTCTAATTACTTTGGTTAAAGTTTTTTCATGTACTATATCTTTGCACCTGCTTTGGCCATTACCTTCAACCTTCACATGGCTGTTTATCATCATCTATATTTTCATTCTACCCCCTCCCGTGCGGCCCCTGTGCCCTATTTCAAGGTCTAATTACTTTGAAATTTTTGGTGAAAGTTTTTGTCGCGCCCGCTTGCGGAAAGGGCGATATAGTCGGCACTTTGGCGTACGTCCGTACGTACGTGTGTCCGGTGAAAGATTTTCCGTCTACTATATATCTTTTTTTAGTGTCCATGCCTAGCCCCAAGGCGCGACATGTAGGCCGCGGCCGCCAAAAGGTCAAATTTTTATTTTGTTTAAATGTGGTCATGTAATATGTCAAATCGAAAGTATCGATGAGCCGATCGCCGTCATATAATGTTTCTTGAAATAAAGTCATTATGTCATTCAAGATGGCCACCAAAATGTCATTTTTTGAGTTTGTTCAAATGTGGTCATGTAATATATCAAATCGAAGGTATCGATCAGCCGATCGCTGTCATATCATTTTTCTTTAAATGGAGTCATTGTGTCATTCAATATGGCCGCCAAATGGTCAAATTTAGTTTTTGTTCGAATGTGGTTATGTAGTCACTATTCAGGTGAAATCAACACTTCTCTCACGTTTCCCTGAGATTCGGTAACTACTAAAATGTGGACATATATTGAACCCTGATTTGATAATAACATCATGCTCTGCAATGACTTTTCATTTCTTCTTGTGTCTTTATTCTCAACAAAAACATTGTTTAAGAGCACTTTAGGATACTTTAGGATTCTAAAGTCCTGTCAAACCATGTTTTTGATAAGAAAAATAGAACATAAACAGCAGACGACACAATTTAATTCACCGGCTTAAGGGTTAAAGGCACCGCGTCTCAGAAGATGTATCAGGCATCCAATGTGTGTTTTTTAGCTTCATGCACAGAAAATCAACATACATAAATCTATTTTCGCATATATTTGAAAATTTCCACAGAGAAAAATAGTTTTAATCCTAACAATAAAATTATTATAAAAATGGCATATAACAGGTTCCTGTTCTTTGTAAACACTAAACACTTCATACTACCAAAGGGGAGCTCATTCTGGCAATTTCAGTAATTTTAGTAAGTCACTGACGCGTCTAATGACGTTAAAACATGATGACGTCAACGTCAAAACCCCGTTGCTTTGTCGCGTCATTACAGACGTCATTTGGAACGTCTCTATTTTATTAATTTGACATAACGTTGGTGCATAATACGAATACGTAATACGAGTAAGGCGGCCAGCCAATCAAATGCGCTCCAAGTGTTATTACACGTGTGTCGTAACACATTTATGAAATGGGTTAAAACACTCAATACAAGGATTTCATGTGATAAAGTGAGACAATATACCAATCAATCACAATTCCGGAAGTTTGGAAAGTAAGTCCAAATATAGTATATCCGTTAGTCGGATCATTACCTTACTTCATCAGTAGCTTCCTCACATTGCTAACTATCCATCCAGTGTCATTCGGGTGCCATTGACCTTTACCTTGGTGACCTTAGTTTAAACATAGTTTATTGCATATAAATGCAATCGGCTTGGGCTACACATTCTCACAACATTAGTTACAGCCCTTGCCAAAGTATTACAACAATACAGCAATTTAACAATGACGATATGTATACAGGTATACATGCATTTCAAATAATCATGTGGTATATATATGTTTGCATAATGTACGACAAAAAACTCGTATAGAAAGAAAGAGAAAAGGTGGATAGAGAGAGAGGGGAGATTGGTAGAAAGAATGAAAGAAGTATGTGTCACAATGTACATATAATATATAACCTAATTCATCGATAGATGTGTACTGCAGTTGATTTCTGTGCTCATTATTATCAGGTGGTAGTGGATGATGTTGGCAAATGGTGACCATGACCTTTGTGTAAACAATTTGAACGTACATCCAAATTAAGCACATCTCCTGATACATTAGTCGGATGTTCGCCAAACTTCATCAGTAGCTTCCTTACATTGATACCTACCTAACAACCCTGTGTCATTTGGGTGGCATTGACCTACTTTTCTCGACATATATGTCACGCCCGTCAAAACTTGGACTTGGATGTGCGCCAAACTTCATCAATACTTCTACACTAAATAAGAAGTTCCCGTTGTATATATCATTGTAAATTACATTGTCGCCTTGTACCATTGTAAATAATATGCAAATAAAATATGTTTAAACTAAGTTCCCGTTAATGACGCTAACGTAATCAATTGAAATTTAGTATAAACAAACATGTTTATAATACTCAGAAATAACTAATGTAGCAAATTAATTTTTTCTGTATTATAAACATTTATTTTACCAATCCCCATTTTGTCGCGCCTGCTTTAGCAGAAAGTGCTACTACAGTCGCCGCTTTTTACGTTGTCGTCCGCGTCGACGTCGTCGTCCGAAATGTCAAAAAGTTTGTACAAGTTTCATCATCATGGTATTACTTTAATATTACTTTGATACAGGTGAGCATTTGAAAGACACTCATGCCGCCATTGACATGACCATGACCTTTTTTACCTTCACATTTATTGCGGAAAAAAAGTTTGTACAAACTTCTTCATCATGGTAATTTCTTTGGGTCAAAACGTTTGTACACGTTTCTTCATCATAATATAACTGTAGATTACTTAACGGATTGCTTCAATATTTGGACACTTGAATCATGTGATCATTCGAAACACCTGCATACCACCATTAATATGATCTTTACCTTTTTATCTTCCGTAGTTTGCGGAAACTCTTGCGCCATTTTCTTGCGCAAAATCATTGGTACAAGTTTTTTCATCATCGTATATCATTAATGCAACTTGTTGGATTGCTTCAATGTTCGGAAACTTGATATGTAAGCATTTGGAAGACACTCATGCCGCCATTAACATGACCTTGCACGTTTTTACATTCACATTTTTGCGGAAACACTTGGCCATTTTTTGCTCGAAAAAAAAACGTGTACACGTTTCTACATCATGGTATAACTTTAATATTGCTTGACGGATTGCTTCAATGTTTGGACACTTGATACGTGTAAGCATTTGGAACACACTCATGCCGCCATTAACATAACCTTAACCTTTTTGACCTTCACATGGTTGTGGAAACCCGTAGCCATTTTTCTTTATGTCAAAACGTTTCTTCAACCTTGACCTTTTTAGTGTTTTAAGCATGCACTTCACTGACGGTTTTTGTGATGCTTTCTTTAGCACGGTCCTGCACATGCCCATGATCATATTACGGTCAAATGCATTGGCAGGCGCGACACCGCTTCCGTGACGGAATTCTTGTTTTTACAGGCGACTTATAAGTACAAATAAGTTCAGAAATACTTCGCTCCAATATATAATAAAAAAACGATTTTGTCCTATTCAGTTTCATCACTTTCTATGCATATATGAGATACAGTGCATTTAAAGGTACATGTCCACTCAGTAGGCACACACTGTTCTTTATATCAGAGACATCATTTCTGGCAAAATAAACATTCATTGACCATTACTCCACGCATGTATTGGCATTATTATACATTATATATCAGACGTGTTTCCTTAAAATGTTAACTGACATTACTATTTATTCTCTGCATTTATGTTTTTGATTTTCAATGATCATACATTATAATCCGTTGAAAATAAAATAAAATTCAGGTGACGCATTTAATTAGTATAAATAATTAAAAAATATCATGCCTCATTTGCATATGAAAATAGCATGATACCACCGCGAGTCACTATCATTAAAATAAATATTAATACATGACTATAACTGTATAGCGTGCACTCGTAATTTTTAGGACTGGTGGAATAGTGACACAATTATACACTTATTTCCTATACATAACATTTTGTGCCTACTGAGTGGGCATGTACCTTTAAAATAAAACCCGTGGATTCAAATTATATTCCCCGTTTGAAGGCATCGTATCAGTGAGTGTTTGAGCTGAAACGTTTGCTAAAACATGCGCTGACGAGTAGCTTCTCAGCTATAAACAAACGTGCTACCCCGCTCCATACCTCTCGCAGATAACACAAGGTGTATGATCACGTGGTACTAACAACAACAACAAGTACCGATTCAAAGTACGTATTCTTTTATAGTGTCCTTATTACGTAAGGGATTTTTATGAAATATGGCGCAGCAAACGCGTCTTCATGAGCTGCATTTGGTCCAGGAAGTTTGGCAGAGACTTATGTCATATTTGCGAAGAAACGATTTCCGTGTCTCCATTTCCGTGTCGGAGACACGGAAATCGATTCTTCGCAAAAACAACAGAAGTTTGGGCGAAAATACGGAGACCACCAAATGCAGTTAACAAGACAAGTCTGATGCGCCATATTTCATCAAAATACGTTACGTAATAAGGACACTATAAAACAAAACGTACTTTGAATCAGATGGATTCTGGAAATTTCAGTACTTGTTGTTGTTGTTGGTACCACGTGAGCATACACTTTGTAACATATCGGAGGCGAATTATTGTAGCTACTTTGGAGCCAACATGAACCACAGGCACTCATCTGACATTCGTGATGGCAGAAAGGAAATTTATAAATATTACACTTTCTGGGCCTGGTTGCTCAAAACTTCTGTTAGCAGTTAAGGATTTAACAGTCTGTTAAGCTAACAGAAGTTTTGAGCAACTGGGCCCAGCTGATTAAAATTCATTTTAATTGTTTAATTATTATTTTCTACTTGATTTTTTATTTTATTCAGATTTTACACCGTATTAATTGATGAATGCTCATTCCAGGGCCATCTGACCTGATCAGAAATGGGCAAATATGTATGTTGTGACAAAAAAATAATAATAACAACAGATTTTTCAGAGTTTCAAAGAATAATTGATTTCAGAGAAAACGCATGTATGGTAATTGGTTTGCACCATGATAGTACATTTGCCTCTGGATGATGATTGAGAAAACATGCAACTTTCAATCTCTACTTCTGCAAGTGACATGACACGGCTTGGTTTTAAAGTGAACATTTTACCTCAGAATTTGATAATTTTAAAGAGGCTGCACCGAGATATTTCACATTCCTGCAAGGTAAGGAGCACTAATAGAGCAGCATATTTGTGTTTATGTAAAAGCGTGTAGTGTGTCTTGGTCACAAATGTCGAACGCATATTGCTGTCTGCCCACATATTTGGAATATTTAATTAAATATATACTGTCCGAGGGCGTAAAATGGATAATTGGTCACTGCCCCGAAAGTGAGTTGAAACGTACCAGCTGAAGCCACATGTTAATACGGTATCTCTGGTGGTTTGGGACTGGGTGCATTGTAGATTGAGATATGTCTCCTGAATCGACATAAGCTGACTACAAATAGTTTTGTGTTCCACATACTAATTATATAATATACAATGTATGTCTAAAATAGTATATTGCATAGCTACGGGGCGCCAAGTGGGACATGGCTCAATTTTGTCAACAAAATTCATTTTTGTGCCACAAAATTCAATTCTGTGTCACAAAATTCACTTTTGTGTCACAGAATTCAATTCTGTGTCACAAAATTCAATTCTGTGCCACAGAATTCAATTCTGTCCACAAAATTCAATTCTGTGTCACAAAATTCAATTATGTCAATTCTGCACACGCATGTAAGAAGGACTACCATTGGTCAGAAACTGCACTGGAGAAATGGGTCACGGTCGCCGATCTACACATTCAATGTCGATGATTTATTTCTCATTCTGCCGATGATTCATTTCTCATTCTGCCATTTTGCTTCAACTATCTCCAAACAGTCAAACGTTGACAAACCCATTCGTATTTAAACTCATTTGCGTTATAATTGTACACATACTTCATGTACATGTAGATCTCCCGCGAGTACTGACGTCATTTAGTGTGTATCGCAAGGTACATTTGCCCCAGTTAAATCAATAATACACGCGCTGTGGCCTGTGTTCTGACTGCTGTCTGTGTTTATAAACAGAATGTGTGTATTGGGCCATTTGAGGAAACCATTTGTAGTATTTGTGTAGATACCATGGATACATGTACTAAGATGGGTGTATACTGTAAATAATGCATGTAGACATCATAGTTGCGAACACGTAACTTCGCAACTAGTAGACACAGATTCAATACCATTTGTTTCACAAGGTTAGATCTACTGTTAGAATACGACGTCATCTAATGTCATTTTCGAGCATAAAACGTTACCTGATAAATAGAATACCAGGCTAGTGTATTTTAATATCAAATTCTATCAGGCTCGGCTCGGAAACGGTAGGAATTCCTCGGCAAGCCTCGGAATTCCTACGCGTTTCCTAGCCTTGCCTGATAAACTTGATATCAAAATACACTAGCCTGGTATTCTCTATATATGGGCATGCTCTCAGGTCTAGCTATATCCCGGCTACTTTATGTTTGACCCTGTTTACACAATTGAGGGAAAATTCTGAATATTTTTCTTATTTCTCCTTCAAAGTATATATGCTTATATGGTGTGACCACTCATTTTTAATCATAATAATAAAACCAAAATAACTGTCCATAAAGAAGTATGATATTGATATATTGGGTTATATTTTCGCATTGAAATATTTAAACCTGCAAGTGTACTCCACCATCTAGTAAAATGGACTAAGACCGATCTCAACCAATCAACGTAGAGATGACATACGCAACTAATTTTTGTGGACAAAAATGAATTCTGTCTTCACAAAATTGAATTTTGTGACACAGAATTGAATTTTGTGACACAGAATTGACAGAATTGAATTTTGTGACACAGAATTGAATTTTGTGACACAGAATTGAATTTTGTGATTTTTAGTGTTACAAAACTCAATTTTGTACACATAATTAACCTGTCCTGCATGGCGCCCCGTAATAGCATCCTATCAACAATACAAGTCGACCGCCTGTGGCCTATACAATGGTCCGAATCGTCCAGCCTCGGACAGGCGTTCACAGACAATTGTAAATTGTAAAATTTTCAACGATATTAAAGAGAATTCATACTGTCAGAGTCGGTCATGATTGTTACAGGGGCGGCGGAAGTGGGGGAGTACAATAAATGTAAATCCAATAATTATTTACAAGAAAACTTTGTTAATGTGAAATTTACAGACTATCATAATTTTGCACTTACGAACATTTTAGTCGTACGAAGTTTAGTGAAACGGCTCCCAGGCCCTTTGGGTCCTCAAGACTGGGACCTGAGAATGCAGGAAATGGCGTTTCACGCCTCTTACATTTTCAATATTTACGGTGGAGCATGCCCCCTGAACCCCTCTAGCAACATCGGGCCATTTGGGCCCTCAGTACTGGGCCCCGAGGATGCAGGAAATGGCGTTTAATGCCTCTTAGATTTCAAAAATTTCCAGGGGAGCATGCCCCGGAACCCCATAGCAAAATCGGACCCTTTTGGCCTTCACGATGGCCACCACACCCCCCCCCCCCCCTCCCCTATAATTTTCCCGTTCCGCCGCCTATGTTTAATATTAGGCACTATTGATTATGTATTATAGTGTACAGTATTATGTACAATTCATGAATGCAAATCCTGAAATCGAAAATAGAACTCGTAATTACTAAAAATAGAATATAATTTTATACGGGATCTGATTGGCCTCTAAAAATAGCTGAATATTTGTGCACTATATATATATAAGACATCCCTGTTCGGTTTTATAAGTGATTCTTGAAATATAGACATATTACGGAGACAAATTACAGATACCTGCCGTAAATTCATGAAATAGTCAAGCAAGGTACGTGATTTCTGGCACAATAGGGAATTTTTAGCTCTAAAAATGTTAATTACCTCGAATATTTAAAATAAACTTTTGTTTTCGTCCATACTGTTTCCGGTCTCATTTCCGTAGTCTGGTTTACGGTTTAAATTTAGTATTTGAATACTTGAGTTGTTTAATTATTAACCAGTCAAATTTATGTTTCATTTAATTAGTTATTTGTTCTTTGTATGAACTTCTATATTATTATAGTTTATTACAATAATGAATTATTACCTTATATTGAAATTAGGTTTTTATGAAGTTATATAGTTGTTTGTTTTTTGTCATGGTTATTCTAAATGCTTTGCTCTGATTGGTTGGAAATAATTTTCTCTTCCAGACCGGTCTATGTGTTCATTTTCCCTCACAGGTGATTTTCAGCTTATATGCTTTAGACATGGAATATTTTCACCCGCCCACCCATAGTAGCCCAGCATTTAATTGAATTGTTGTATATCATGTTTTTTTTCTTGAATAGGTTCAAGACATTGAGTTGAGGGTGAGAAGAATTGTTAAGGTATGATCCACTTTATTATTAAGTTGTGTAATAATATAGTATTATATGAGTGCCAATGTAGGCGAGTGGAGAAATTGCATTTCTCTTTGTGGTTTGTTGACCACTTTATTATTGTGTTCAGTTGCTGAATGTCCAAATTTGTTTGGAAATATAAAGATCTGGATTTATATAGCTGAAAATAAATTCTACCAATAAACCTTATTAAGGTTATTATTGTTTTTGTCCTTTGGTATTCCATTATTGAATTGAGAGAGTAATTGAAATTGTACTATAGGTTTTTGTATGGGAGTGCATGACTGTGTGTATGGCATGTCAAACGTTGCTAAATTACATATCTATTTTATTATTGTTGTATGTTTGTTATTGTTATTCAATGTTTCGTTATTGTTATTCAATGTTTCTTTATTGTTATTCAATGTTGCGTTATTGTTATTCTATACTTCGTTGTTGTCATTGAATGTTCGATATTCTTATTCAATGTTTTGTTATTGTTATTCAATGTTTCGTTATTGTTATTCAATGTTCCGTTATTGTTATTCAATACTTCGTTATTGTCATTGTGTGCTCGATATTCTTATTCAATGTTTCGTTTTTGTTATTAAATGTTTCGTTATTGTTATTCAATGTTTCGTTATTGTTATTCAATATTTAGTTATTGTTATTCTATATTTCGTTATTGTCATTGTATGTTCGATATTCTTATTCCATGTTTTGTTATTGTTATTCAATGTTTCGTTATTGTTATTCAATGTATCGTTATTCTTATTCAATGTTTAGTTATTCGTATTCAATGTTTCGTTATTGTTATTCTATACTTCGTTATTGTCATTGTAAAACTTGTCATTCGTATTGTATGTCATGTGATTGTATAATTATCTTGTTATTCGTATTCGATGTGTGCTATTGTTATACTTCGGAGTGATGTTATGCGTTTCCCTTTGTAACAAGGCATTTCATTGGCTTGTCATAAACGAACGTAGAGCGCGTGTATTCCGAATCGAGGTTACAGAAAATGCAACCACAATATTGTCAAGAACAAGGAATGTCACACTTTCTCTTCGTTTACGACAGTTTTGGTAAGTACAAACATGTTCCGGAACCACTACACTGCACCAAAGGTGTACGCACAGTCGGCGAAGGCAAATCCCCTGGCCCATGATGGGGAGACATAATAAATATTCGGAACATGTTTGTACTTACCAAAACTGTAAATACCAATAACGAAACATTGAATAAGAATAACAAACATACAATGATAATAAAATAAAAATAAAATAGATATGTAATATAGCAACGTTTGACATGCCATATACACAGTCATGCTCTCCGATACAAAACGTATTGTACAATTCCTATTGTGCCAGAAATCAAAATAACACTTACCTTGCTTGACTATTTCATGGATTTACGGCAGGTATCTGTAATTTGTCACCGTAATAATAGGAAATAAACATATCGGTGTTAGATGAACTTTATCACCTCACCCGCGGGACAGCGACCGCAGTTGGTCATAGTCCTCCTGTAATGTAGGAAATAAACATCGGTGTTAGATGAACTTGATCACCCCCCCCCCCCCCCGCGGGACAGCTGCCGCAGTTGGTCATTGTCCTCCTGTAATGTAGGAAATAAACATCGGTGTTAGATCAACTTGATCACCTCACCCGCGGGACAGCGGCCGCAGTTGGTCATAGTCCTCCTGTAATGTAGGAAATAAACATTGGTGTTAGATCAACTTGATAACCTCCCCGCGGGACAGCGGCCGCAGTTGGTCATAATCCTCCTGTAACATAGGAAACAAACATCGGTGTTAGATCAACTCGATCACCCCACCCGCGGGACAGCGGCCGCAGTTGGTCATAGTCCTACTGTAATATAGGAAATAAACATCGGTGTTAGATCAACTTGATCACCTCACCCGCGGGACAGCAGCCGCAGTTGGTCATAGTCCTCCTGTAATGTAGCAAATAAACATCGGTGTTAGATCAACTTGATCACCTCCCCCGCGGGACAGCGGCCGCAGTTGGTCATAATCCTCCTGTGATGTAGGAAATAAACATTGGTGTTATATCAACTTGATCACCGTCCCGCGGGACAGCGGCCGCAGTTGGTCATAATCCTCCTGTAACATAGGAAACAAACATCGGTGTTAGATCAACTCGATCACCCCACCCGCGGGACAGCGGCCGCAGTTGGTCATAGTCCTCCTGTAATGTAGGAAATAAACATCGGTGTTAGATCAACTTGATCACCTCCCCCACGGGACAGCGGCCGCAGTTGGTCATAATCCTCCTGTGATGTAGGAAATAAACATGGGTGTTAGATCAACTTGATCACCCCACCCGCGGGACAGCGGCCGCAGTTGGTCATAGTCCTCCTGTAATGTAGGAAATAAACATCGGTGTTAGATCAACTTCATCACCTCACCCGCGGGACAGTGGCCGCATTTGGTCATAGTCCTCCTGTAATGTAGGACATAAACATCGGTGTTAGATCAACTTGATCACCCCACCCGCGGGACAGCGGCCGCAGTTGGTCATAGTCCTCCTGTAATGTAGGAAATACACATTGGTGCTAGATGAACTTGATCACCCCACCCCGGCCACAGTTGGTCATAGTCCTCCTGTAAAGTAGGAAATAAACATCGGTGCTATATTAACTTGATCACCTCACCCGCGGGACAGCGGCCGCAGTTGATGATAGTCCTCCTGTAATGTAGGAAATATACATCGGTGTTAGATCAACTTGATCACCTCACCCGCGGGACAGCGGCCGCAGTTGGTCATAGTCCTCCTGTATTTTAGGAAATAAACATCGGTGTTAGATCAACTTGAGTATCCCACTCGCGGGACAGTCTGGCAGTCAGTCCTCCTGTAGCATATGAAATAAACATCGGTGTTAGATCAACATGAATGTCCCACCCGCGGGACAGTCTGGATGTTCTCCTGATATATGATATAATTACTATAAAAGTAAACAGATGTATAGCAAATCTATTCCCCAAGTAGCAAGACAGCGTAATTGGAATGGATAGGAAATATTAATCAATGTTGTTAGAGCAAATCCATTGCCTAAGCGATACTACGGTGGCACAGAGGGGACATGGAAATATTGTTTACTTTCGCAGAAGTAAAAAATATTCCCATGTCCCCTCTGAGTCACCGTACGAGACAGTGTACATGGTGTATATTAACGTTGTTTTCTTATTTGCTCATTTATTCCCTAATTGTTATATCGCAAAACATGTTATACATTTAATAATCCATTTGCAAAAATAAAATACGCATGGAAAGATCAACGTGTATGCTACACTTTAGCAAACTCTAGACTGGAGCTCTAGACTATGACGTACCTGGCCCGCGGTATCAACTGTTATCAGATAGACGGGTTTACCATCTACCATCATTTTGGCGACGGAGTCGCAGTCGGCTATAGTCGGGATGTACTTGTGCGGGAACGCGTTAGTCTTGTACGAGATGACCATGCAAGTGTTCCCCATCCCGCCGTCGCCAACCGTGACCAGTTTCACCATCTCCATAGTTATGTTTTACTTCTGAAAGTAAAATATAGACAGTAAGTGACACAATTAGACTGGAATGTGAAGGTGTCTGTGAAAGAAAAGGGGGAGGGTGGGGTACTGGAAGAGGAGGCTATACACTCCACGAGGGACCTAGCCCCCTATACGGTTATTGATGTCTAAATAGTCCATGTATTTATAATTACACTATCCCATCATCAACATGTCGATCGCCTGTACAATTACATAGCTCACACAGTATGGCATGTCAAACGTTGCTATATTACATATCTATTGTATTATTATTGTATGTTTGTTATTGTTATTCAATGTTTCGTTATTGTTCTTCAATGTTTCGTTATTGTTATTCAATGTTGCGTTATTGTTATTCTATACTTCGTTATTGTCATTGTATGTTCGATATTCTTATTCATTGTTTGTTATTGTTATTCAATGTTTCGTTATTGTTATTCAATATTGCGTTATTGTTATTTTATACTTCGTTATTGTCATTGTATGTTCGATATTCTTATTCAATGTTTCGTTATTGTTATTCAATGTTTAGTTATTGTTATTTAATGTTGCGTTATTGTTTTTCTATACTTCGTTATTGTCATTGTATGTGGGTTCCTATTTGGAGGTGGTGGGCTTGCTAGGATTCGGGCGGCAGTGGGCATAATAGAACTGTAAATACAACATTTATGAATTAGAAGTTTATAATTATAGCAATGGTGTCTATACGACGGCCGGTGGAATAGTGCACGAATAACGAGAGCTGCGCGCGCATGCGAAACAGTGCATTTGTTAGTCACGTGACTGCCTAACAAAAGAATCTTACTACGCTAGACTAACCACTATGTCATACCTACTGCTACATAATAATACAGTAAAGTTACAGTAAAGTCCACCATGGCTACGTCTACAGCTATGAAACCACTAGTGAGGGCGGTGATGTATAACCCCAAAGGTGACAATGGTCAAAGGGTGGGTGGGATTAAAGAATTTAACAAATATACATGTAATGCGATATTTTATTTATCCCCCACAAATTCCAACTGCCACATATTTCCCCACTTTGGAAAAAGTCGTCCCGACTTTCCACCACCGTACCTGTATAAATCCAAAAGTAGTGCTATATATATATAGTGTCGGTATTATTAATGGGAATGTACACAAAGGAAAATAACATTTGCTGAAATTGGAAAGGATGAAGAAAAATATTACAAGAATGTCGTTTGTACTAGTGACTGTGTACCACCAGTACATTTATTGCAGTAAGAGCTGAAAATATGTTACACGTTGCACAAAATATATAACATAACCATACCATATATGTTATACGTTACACAAACAAAATATGACGTGATCTTACACATCAATGTATCTGTTAGTATGACATACGCACCATATGTGCATAGAAGGTCATATGTTTAAAGATTGCAATACGTTTCGACCATTGCACAACAGAATTGTTCACAACCGGTACACGTTTACAATAAATCAAGTTGGCGAGTCCTACGCATGATGTGTTAGACGTTGGTAGTATGTTTACACGGTACAACCTCATGTATTGGTTACAGCGGCATACGAATTACCAGTCTCATGTCAAAGGCTGAAAAATATCCCCACGGCATGGCAGTGACACTGGACCTATTAAATTAGGATACAAAACAATGTCTATCCTCTATATACAATATTGAAAAATGGACATCTGTGAAGTGACGTAAAGTATCGCCCAATCCTCGGGCTAGGACAACAATATTCGGAATTATTATACCCACTTTTTTTGTAAAAAAAAACGGGTATATTGTTTTCGTCACGGGTGTCCGTCCGTCCGTACGTCCGTACGTCCGTCCGTACGTCCGTCACGTTTCTTGTAAAAACTACAACCTCCGAAAAACATCACTTGCATACCTCTTACGCGGCCTGAATATTTCGGTAATAGCCTACGTTATTCATGTGCAGATGCGCAAAGGAATTTGGAATTTGGATCCGATCCGGACCCTATCTTTACCTCAACTCGAAAAACTTTTTCATTACCTACGCCGCTTGATATGTATTTTGGTAGCCTCGGTTATCATTTGGTGCAGAATGCGCAGTGATTTGGATGATTCCGACCCTCATCATGATACCCTCCTCGGACCCCCATGAAAATTTTCCCATCTCGACTCCGTACTCACCTCATACCTACGCGCCTGAATATTTGGTATGTAGCTTCGTTACATGTGCAGGATGCGCAAAGTGAATTTGGATTTTTGATCCGACCCTCCATCATGGATTATCTCCCCCTTTCGACTCAGAATTTCCCATTTTTTTTTTCCTCGAACTCGAAAAACTTTTTTTCACCTTCATACCTACGCGCCTATTTGGTATGTACTTCGTTATCATGCAGATGCGCCAAAGTAATTTTGGTTTTTGATCCGACCCTCCACAGGATATCTCCCCCTTTCGGACTCATTTATTTTTTTCCTCGTAACTCGAAAAACTTTTTCACCTTCACCTACGCGCCTGATTTGGTATGTAAGCTTCGTTCATCATGTGCAGATGCGCAAAGTGAATTTGGATTTTTTTGATCCGACCCTCCATCATGGATTATCCCCCCTTTCGGACTCAGAATTTTCCCATTTTTTTCCTCGAACTCGAAAAAAACTTTTTCACCTTCATACCACGCCTGATATTTGGTATGGTAGCTTCGTTATCCATGTGCAGAGCGCAAAGTGAATTTGGATTTTTGATCCGACCTCCATCATGGATTATCTCCCCCTTTCGGACTCAATTTCCCATTTTTTCCTCGAACTCGAAAAACTTTTTCACCTTCATACCTACGCGCCTGATATTTGGTATAGCTTCGTTTTATCATGTGCAGAGCGCAAAGTGAATTTGGATTTTTGATCCGACCCGCTCCATGGATTTATCTCCCCCTTTCGACTCAGAATTTCCCATTTTTTTCCTCGAACTCGAAAAACTTTTTCACCTTCATACCTACGCGCCTATATTTGGTATGTAGCTTCGTTATCAGTGCAGAGCGCAAAGTGAATTTGGATTTTTGATCCACCCTCAATCATGGATTATCTCCCCCCTTTCGACTCACAATACCCATTTTTTCTTGAACTCGAAAAACTTTTTCACCTTCATACCTACGAGCCTCATATTTGCTATGAAGCTTCGTTATCATGTGCAGATGCGCAAAGTGAATTCGGATTTTTGATCCGACCCTCCATCATGGATTATCTCCCCCTTTCGGACTCACAATTTCCCATTTTTTCCTTGTAACTCGAAAAACTTTTTCACCTTCATACCTACGCTCCTGATATTTGGTATGTAGCTTCGTTATCATGTGCAGATGCGCAAAGTGAATTCGGATTTTCGATATCCGACCCTCCATCATGGATTATCTCCCCCTTTCGGACTCACAATTTCCCATTTTTTCCTTGTAACTCGAAAAACTTTTTCACCTTCATACCTACGCGCCTGATATTTGGTATGTAGCTTCGTTATCATGTGCAGATGTGCAAAGTGAATTCGATTTTTGATCCGACCCTCCATCATGGATTATCTCCCCCTTTCGGACTCAGAATTTCCCTATTTTTCATTGTAAGTCGAAAAACTTTCTCACCTTAATACCTACATTTCTGATATTTGATATGTAGCTTCGTTATGATGTGCAAAGTGAATTCCGATTTTTGATCGGACCTTCCATCATGGATTATCTCCCCCTTTCGGACTTAGAATTTCACTATTTTTCCTCGTAGGTCGAAAAACTTTTTCCCCTTAATACCTACGCGTCTGATATTTGGTTCGTAGCTTCGTTTTGATGTGCTGATGCGCAAAGTGAATTCGGATTTTTTATCCGACCCTCCATCATGGATTACCTCCCCCTTTCGGACTTAGCATTTGGGGAAAGTGGGTATATTGCGATGGCGCGCCATCGACTTTTTCTAGTATTAATATTGGGTTTATCTATTATCGTGTACTTAGTATATCTCTCAATGACAGTAACATCCGACTGTTCCTACACCCATACTACTTGAGGGGGCACGGTGTGGACGTGTTCCTGCACCTGAGGCATAACCCAGTCTCCTGAGGTCACCCATGCCGGCGGCTTTGTCTGGCGTCGAGGTCTACTGCTGGGGATATCTTCTTCTGTCCCATTGCTTTCGCATGATGACCGGGATCGATGTGCTCCCGCCGCGTCATCAGTCAATGGTATGGACCGAGGCAATAAACCACGTTCTCCTTGCTTCCTGTGCATCGGTATGACATATGCCTCTGGGTTCTGGGTTTGGGCACGCTCTGGCGACGCAGGTGTCATCTTCTGCGACATTTCCACTGGGGTGGGTGACACGCACATAAACGGTAACAGAAGGTTTCTGTGCACTGTTCTGGATTTCCGTTTCCGTCCATGTTCTGGTGTCACCTCCTATACGGGAATGTCGTGGATTGGCTGCCGCATCACCACGTATGGCTGTCTTTCCCATTTGTCGGAAAGTTTCTGTTTTCCACAAAGCCCCACGTAGTGGACCAATACGATTTCTCCAGGCTTGAGCACGGAAAGACGAACCCGCGGGTCATAGATCCGTTTCTGTGTCTGTGAGCTCTGCTTGGCCTCCTGTCTGGCTTTTGTGTACGCAGTCTCCAGCCTATCGCTCAGCTTCTGGACATAGTCCGATGGACTTTTGGCACTAACGTTATCTACCTTCAGCCCCAGAAATGCGTCGACCGCCAGACGAGGATGCCTCCCAAACATCAAATAATATGGGGAGTATCCTGTACTGTTATGCTGCGTACAGTTGTGCGTACAGTTGTACATGTGCATTCCAGTCACTCTTCTGTTCGTCTTCTAACGTGCCCAGCATCTTCAATAGGGTTTGGTTAAACCGTTCCACCATCCCATTTCCCATGGGACGGTACGGCGTGGTCCTGGATTTTCGGATTCCGGCGATGGCACACAATCCTTCGATGACCTTTGACTCGAAGTTCTGACCCCTGTCGCTGTGTATGGTGGCTGGAATACCGTAGTGGACAATGAAGGTATCAGATAGCACTCTCGCCGTCGTCCTAGCCGTCTGATTCTTTGTGGGAATCGCCTGCGAGTAGCTTGTAAAATGATCGGTGACGACGAGAATGTTCTCGTAACCTCCCTTGGACCGTTCCAGGGAAAGGTAATCCACACATACCAGCTCCAGAGACGCAACGATGTGATAGGAACCAACTCCGCACTTCGTGCATCATATCACCAATACAAGTCGACCGCCTGTGGCCTATACAATGGTCTGAATCGTCCAGCCTCGGACAGGCGTTCACAGACAATTGTAAATTGTAAAATGTTCAATGATAATAAAGAGAATTCATCCTGTCAGAGTCGGTCAGATTTGTTAATATTAGGCACTATTGATTTGAACTGCCATGATTAGTAAACGTTATACAGTTGCAACCCCGGAACCCCCCTCCAGATCCGCCCCTGTACGTACAATTCATAAATGCAAATCCTGAAATCGAAAATAGAACTCGTAAGTACTAAAAATAGCGAACAATTTTATAGGGATTTGATTGGCCTCTACAAATAGCTGAAATATATTTGCTATATATATATGTGACATCCCTGTTCGGTTTTATAAGTGATTTTTTAAATATAGACATATTACGGAGACAAATTACAGATACCTGCCGTAAATTCATGAAATAGTCAAGCAAGGTACGTGTTATTTTGATTTCTGGCACAATAGAAATTGTACTATAGGTTTTGTATGGGAGAGCATGACTGTGTGTAGAACAAGGAATGTCACACTTTCTCTTAGTTTACTACAGTTTTGGTAAGTACACACATGTTTCGAATATTTATTATGTCTCCCCATCATGGGCCAGGGGATTTGCCTTCGCCGACTGTGCGTACACCTTTGGTGCAGTGTAGTGGTTCCGGAACATGTTTGCACTTACCAAAACTGTCGTAAACGAAGAGAAAGTGTGACATTCCTTGTTTTTGACAATATTGTGGTAGCATTTTCTGTAACCTCGATTCGGAATACACGCGCTCTACGTTCGTTTATGACAAGCCAATGAAATGCCTTGTTACAAAGGGAAACGCATTACATTGAATAACAATAACGAAACATTGAATAACAATAACAAACATTGAATAAGAATATCGAACATGCAATGACAATAACGAAGTATAGAGTAACAATAACGCAACATTGAATAACAATAAAGAAACATTGAATAACAATAACGAAACATTTAATAACAATAACAAACATACAATAATAATAAAATAGATATGTAATATAGCAACGTTTGACATGCCATACTGTGTGAGCTATGTAATTGCACAGGTGATCGAAATGTTGATGATGGGATAGTGTAATTATACATACATTGACTATATAGACATCCATAACCGCATTTGCAAACAGTGTATATCAGATGAGCCAGCCCGTATCGAACCGTCTCATCAGGATTGTGTCATTTACTGTCTACAGTTTACTATGACACTGGTGGAAGAAGGGGGCTAGGTCCCCCGTGGAATGTATAGCCTCCTCTTCCACTGCCCCCTCCCCCTTTTCTTTCACAGACACCTTCAAATTCCAGCGAAGTCTAATTGTGTCACTTACTGTCTATATTTTACTTTCAGAAGTAAAACATAACTATGGAGATGTTGAAACTGGTCACGGTTGGCGACGGCGGGGTGGGGAAGACTTGCATGGTCATCAAGTACAAGACTAACACGTTCCCGCGCAAGTACATCCCGACTACAGCCGACTGCGACTCCATCGACAATATGATGGTGGATGGTAAACCAGTCTATCTGATAACAGTTGATACCGCGGGCCAGGTACGTCATAGTCTAGAACTCCAGTCTAGAGTTTGCTAAAGTGTAGCATACACGTTGATCTTTCCATGCGTATTTTATTTTTGCAAATGGATTATTAAATTTATCACATGTTTTGCGATATAACAATTGGTATGGGGCGCCATGCAGGACAGGTTAATTATGTGTACAAAATTGAGTTTTGTAACACTAAAAATCACAAAATTCAATTCTGTGTCACAAAATTCAATTCTGTGTCACAAAATTCAATTCTGTGTCACACAATTCAATTCTGTCAATTCTGTGTCACAACATTCAATTCTGTGTCACAAAATTCACAAAATTCAATTCTGTGTCACAAAATTCACAAAATTCAATTCTGTGTCACAAAATTCAATTCTGCATACGTTTCGTATACAAAATTCATTTTTGTTATAAATGATTCAATTTTATAAGACAGAATTGAGTTTTGTGAAGAAAATTCAGTTTTGTGGGACAGAATTCATTTTTGTCCACAAAAATTAGTTTGCGTAGGATAGTCTATGTCATCTTCACGTTGAATGGTTGAGATCGGTCTTAGTCCATTTTACTAGATGGTGGAGTACACTTGCAGGTTTAAATATTTCAATGCGAAAATATAACCCAATATATCAATATTATACTTCTTTATGGACAGTTATTTTGGTTATATTATGATTACAAATGAGTGGTCACACCATATAAGCATATATACTTTGAAGGAGAAATAAGAAAAATATTCAGAATTTTCCCTCAATTATGTAAACAGGGTCAAACATAAAGTAGCCGGGACATAGCTAGACCTGAGAGCATGCCCATATGTAGAGAATACCAGGCTAGTGTATTTTGATATCAAGTTTATCAGGCAAGGCTAGGAAACGCGTAGGAATTCCGAGGCTTGCCGAGGAATTCCTACCGTTTCCGAGCCGAGCCTGATAAACTTGATATTAAAATACACTAGCCTGGTATTCTATTTATCAGGTAACGTTTTATGCTCAAAAATGACATTAGATGACGTCGTATTCTAACAGTAGATCTAACCTTGTGAAACAAATGGTATTGGATCTGTGTCTACTAGTTGTGAAGTTACGTGTTCGCAACTATGTGTCTACATGCATTATTTACAGTATACACCATCTTAGTATCCATGGTATCTACACAAATACTACAAATGGTTTCCTCAAATGGCCCAATACACACATTCTGTTTATAAACACAGACAGCAGTCAGAACACAGGTCACAGCGCGTGTGTTATTGATTTAACTGGGGCAGAAGTACCTTGCACAATACACAATAAATGAGGTCAGTACTCGCGGCAGATCTACATGTACATGAATTATGTGTACAATTTATACGAATGGGTTTGTCAACGTTTCACTGTTTAGAGATAGTTGAAGCAAAATGGCAGAATGAGAAATGAATCATCGGCAAAATGAGAAATGAATCATCGACATTGAATGTGTAGATCGGCGACCGTGACCCATTTCTCCAGTGCAGTTTCTGACCAATGGTAGTCCTTCTTACATGCGTGTGCAGAATTGACAGAATTGAATTTTGTGACACAGAATTGAATTTTGTTACACAGAATTGAATTTTGTGGCACAAAAGTGAATTTTGTGACACAGAATTGAATTTTGTGACACAGAATTGAATTCTGTGGCACAAAAGTGATTTTTGTGACACAGAATTGAATTTTGTTACACAGAATTGAATTTTGTGGCACAAAAGTGAATTTTGTGACACAGAATTCAGTTTTGTGGCAAAAGTGAATTTTGTGACACAGAATTGAATTTTGTGGCACAAAAATGAATTTTGTTGACAAAATTGAGCCATGTCCCACTTGGCGCCCCGTAATTAGGGAATAGTTGAGCAAATAAGAAAACAACGTTAATATACACCATGTAAACTATAAAAGTAAACAGATGTAGAACAAATATATTCCCCAAGTAGCAAGACAGCGTAATTGGAATGGATAGGAAATATTAATCAATGTTGTTAGAGCAAATCCATTCCCTAAGCGATACTACGGTGGCACAGAGGAGACATGGAAATATTGTTTACTTTTGCAGAAGTAATAAATATTCCCATGTACCCTCTGAGTCACCGTACACTGTCTCGTACGGTGACTCAGAGGGGACATGGGAATATTTTTTACTTCTGCAAAAGTAAACAATATTTCCATGTCTCCTCTGTGCCACCGTAGTATCGCTTAGGGAATGGATTTGCTCTAACAACATTGATTAATATTTCCTATCCATTCCAATTACGCTGTCTTGCTACTTGGGGAATATATTTGTTCTACATCTGTTTACTTTTATAGTAATTATATTATATAGCAGAAGAACTTCCAGACTGTCCCGCGGGTGGGATATTCAAGTTGATATAACACCGATGTTTATTTCCTATGCTACAGGAGGACTGACTGCCAGACTGTCCCGCGGGTGAGGTGATCAAGTTGATCTAACACAGATGTTTATTTCCTACACTACAAGAGGACAATGACCAACTGCGGCCGCTGTCCCGCGGGTGAGGTGATCAAGTTGATCTAACACCGATATGTTTATTTCCTACATTACAGGAGGACTATGACCAACTGCGGCCGCTGTCCCGCGGGTGGGGTGATCAAGTTGATCTAACACCGATGTATATTTCCTACATTACATGAGGACTATGACCAACTTCGGCCGCTGTCCCGCGGGTGAGGTGATCAAGTTAATCTAACACCGATATGTTTATTTCTTACATTACAGGAGGACTATGACTAACTGCGGCCGCTGTCACGTGGGTGGGGTGATCAAGTTGATCTAACACCGATGTTTATTTCCTACATTACATGAGGACTATGACCAACTGCGGCCGCTGTCCCGCGGGTGGGGTGATCAAGTTGATCTAACACCGATGTTTATTTCCTACCTTACAGGAGGACTATGACCAACTGCGGCCGCTGTCCCGCTGGTGGGGTGATCAAGTTGATCTAACACCGATGTTTATTTTCTACATTACAGGAGGACTATGACCAACTGCGGCCGCTGTCCCGCGGGTGGGGTGATCAAGTTGATCTAACACCGATATGTTTATTTCCTACATTACAGGAGGACTATGACCAACTGCGGCCGCTGTCCCGCAGGTGGGATACTCAAGTTGATCTAACACCGATGTTTATTTCCTATGCTACAGGAGGACTGACTGCCAGACTGTCCTGCGAGTGGGATACTCAAGTTAATCTAACACCGATGTTTATTTCCTACATTACAGGAGGACTATGACCAACTGCGTCCGCTGTCCCGCTGGTGAGGTGATCAAGTTGATCTTACACCGATGGTTATGTCCTACAATACAGGAGGACTATGACCAACTACGGCCGCTGTCCCGCGAGTGAGGTGTTCAAGTTGATCTAACGTGGACGTTTATTTCCTACTTTACAGGTGGATTATAGCCGAGTATATATAATCAAGTTGATGATCTAACACCGATGCATATTCCTACATTACAGGAGGACTGACTGCCAGACGGTCCTGCGGGTGGGGTGATCAAGTTGATATAACACCGATGTTTATTTCCTATGCTACAGGAGGACTGACTGCCAGACTGTCCCGCGGGTGAGGTGATCAAGTTGATGTAACACCGATGTTTATTTCCTACACTACAAGAGGACTATGACCAACTGCGGCCGCTGTCCCGCGGGTGGGGTGATCAAGTTGATCTAACACCGATGTATATTTCCTACATTACAAGAGGACTATGACCAATTTCGGCCGCTGTCCCGCGGGTTAGGTGTTCAAGTTGATCGAACGTGGACGTTTATTTCCTACTTTACAGGTGGATTATAGCCGAGTATATATAATCAAGTTGATGATCTAACACCGATGCATATTCCTACATTACAGGAGGACTGACTGCCAGACGGTCCTGCGGGTGGGGTAATCAAGTTGATATAACACCGATGTTTATTTCCTATGCTACAGGAGGACTGACTGCCAGACTGTCCCGCGGGTGAGGTGATCAAGTTGATCTAACACCGATGTTTATTTCCTACACTACAAGAGGACAATGACCAACTGCGGCCGCGGGTGAGGTGATCAAGTTGATCTAACACCGATATGTTTATTTCCTACATTACAGGAGGACTATGACCAACTGCGGCCGCTGTCCCGCGGGTGGGGTGATCAAGTTGATCTAACACCGATGTATATTTCCTACATTACAGGAGGACTATGACCAACTTCGGCCGCTGTCCCGCGGGTGAGGTGATCAAGTTAATCTAACACCGATATGTTTATTTCTTACATTACAGGAGGACTATGACCAACTATGGCCGCTGTCCCGTGGGTGGGGTGATCAAGTTGATCTAACACCGATGTTTATTTCCTACATTACATGAGGACTATGACCAACTGCGGCCGCTGTCCCGCGGGTGGGGTGATCAAGTTTATCTAACACCGATGTTTATTTCCTACCTTACTAACGAGGCATGACCAACTGCGGCCGCTGTCCCGCTGGTGGGGTGATCAAGTTGATCTAACACCGATGTTTATTTTCTACATTACAGGAGGACTATGACCAACTGCGGCCGCTGTCCCGCGGGTGTGGTGATCAAGTTGATCTAACACCGATATGTTTATTTCCTACATTACAGGAGGTCTATGACCAACTGCGGCCGCTGTCCCGCAGGTGGGATACTCAAGTTGATCTAACACCGATGTTTATTTCCTATGCTACAGGAGGACTGAATGCCAGACTGTCCTGCGAGTGGGATACTCAAGTTAATCTAACACCGATGTTTATTTCCTACATTACAGGAGGACTATGACCAACTGCGGCCGCTGTCCCGCGGGTGGGGTGATCAAGTTGATCTAACACCGATGTTTATTTCATACATTACAGGAGGACTATCACCAACTGCGGCCGCTGTCCCGCTGGTGAGGTGATCAAGTTGATCTTACACCGATGGTTATTTCCTACAATACAGGAGGACTATGACCAACTGCGGCCGCTGTCCCGCGGGTGAGGTGTTCAAGTTGATCTAACGTGGACGTTTATTTCCTACTTTACAGGTGGACTATAGCCGAGTATATATAATCAAGTTGATGATCTAACACCGATGCATATTCCTACATTACAGGAGGACTGACTGCCAGACGGTCCTGCTGGTGGGGTGATCAAGTTCATATAACACCGATGCATATTCCTACATTACAGGAGGATTATACACGACCACATATAATCAAGTTGATGATCTAACACCGATGCATATTCCTACATTACAGAAGGAATATGACCGACTACGGCCGCTGTTCTACATAGAGGCAAGCGTGTTTTTCGTCTGCTTCGGCGTGGAGAACCCGAGCTCCCTGGAGAACGTCGAGGCGAAATGGCTGCCGGAGGTGAAACACCACTGCCCAGGCATTCCTATCGTGCTCGTAGCGTGCAAAATTGGTGAGTTTCATGGGCACCTGTAGCCCATTAATGGTCGTGCACAATTACAGTAGCATGGACATTTGGAGATAATTTATTTTCTATTTTTGTTTGTAACTGTATGTTGTTATTACAGTAGTATGGAACTTGGAGCAATTACTTCGCTATTTCTCTATGCTTGAAAGTATATGTTGTTACCTCTCATATGAACCGCGTATGAGTGGTACCAGCATATATTTGTTATGGAAAATTTACTAAATAATCCTCTTTTTTAATAAAAATAACGATGATTGTATCCATAGTATTTTACGGGTTAAAGAAGTAATTTCTTATCATAGAAGAACAGGGCCCGGGCCCGTTTCACTAAACTTCGTGCGACTAAAATGTTCGTAAGTGCAACATTATGATAGTCTGTAAATTCCACATTAACAATGTTTTCTTGTATTGAAACAATTATTGGATTTAAATTTGCACTTACGACCATCTTAGTCGTACGAAGTTTAGTGAAACGGGCCATTGGTACTCTGTAGCAAGGATTTACACATGTCTCTGTCTGTAGCAGTAGTTCCCATGTGATGAGTCTTTACTTTGTTTGTGGTTGTCATAATATTTATACGAAGTCCTTGAACAAAATAATACTAAATTATGTCTCATGCAAAATAGACCGACTTATTGGCACATTTAAATAAATAATACAGCCTAGTAGCTTGTATGTGCCTCGCTATACACCAGTGTATGTACCATGTGACATAATTACGAGCCTGAAGTGTCATTATGTTTAAGATCTTGAAACAATACTCTATTTATACACCCGTTTGAATAAAAAAAAAACGTTTGGAAAAAGTATTATGTATTCCTCTTATGCTGGCGGGCACAGCTTGTTTATCAATAGAGTAGTCCAAATTGAATATGTAACAATCCATGTGAATAATATAGTGGTGAAAGTCTTATGCTGCACTGTTGCCTTGTAGACATGAGGTCCGGGAGTCACCGCTGCCTGAAGTACGAGGATGGTGCCACGGTTGCCAGGAAACACGGTTTGAAATATTGTGAAACCAGTGCTCTGACCAAGACTGGACTAAATGCCTGCTTTGACGAAGCGGTATGTACATTACCTTCTGCGCTAATCTTGCCGATATTTGTCAATTGTTTCATTACAAAATACTTAAAATATTGTACTTGAAAGCAAGCAGCTTGATTGGCTGAGCCTGAGCTGTAATGTAT